>VVHJ01056392.1:0-15343 GCA_015107715.1 Tylochromis polylepis
AGAAACTTTTTTTTTCCAGCCAAGAAAAAATGAAGGCGTTCTTTGTGAATTATTAATGAACACGTTCTTGTGGAAAGCACATTGTTAACTTACTGAGTAAATATAAAGCATAGATTGAGTTTTTCAAACAAGCTTTTAGATTCTCCTAAAATTAAATCCTGATTATCAAGTGTTTAATGGCAGCTTTAATGTGTTTTTAAGGGTGGGAATGTTAGGATTTAAAATTTGAGATAAAAAAAAAAATCCTACTATTGGTTCATTTTGCTTTAATTTTGTTTCAAAAACCATCTCTTATGATAATATTCTGTATAAGCAAAGGATGTCTTTTGTTTTGTACTTGTATTATAACAGCCAACGGCATAAAAATACATATCTTTTTACTTAAGTCACATATCTCACCTTTTTTTTGGCACCAGAATCTCCTCACAGCTACAGTAATGTAACTGTGAGGTCCACTGCAAGTTGTTTTACACTGGCCTAAAAAAGAAACTCTAATGTTGTGAAAAAACATTTCTGAGAATCAAAAGCACTGCAAAATCATCAGACTGTCAGAAGAAACAGCATGAACCTATTCTTGTGTTTGGGATGCCATTCAAGCAGGCATTTACCAGTCCACCTTAAAAGGATACTGATGTAAATGCACCATTGTGCCCAAAATTGCAGAAGTTTTGGGCACCTCAGTATACTGTACGTGCATTTTTAAAAAATCTGCTATGCATTTTTTATTATTATTCTACATTCCTGGGAAATACCTTAAAACCGTGAAAAAATGTAATAAAAAATGAATACAGCTATGGGACAATGTGAATGAATGTTCTGAAACAGAAACATGATCTGCAAATCGACTTAGAGAGCTTTATAGTGAGTTCCAGCTTGTTGTCTAGTTTTGTGCCACACAACCTGACTCTCACTGCTCTCACGCTGTTCTTTTCAGTCACAGCAGATACTCATATTTAGCAAAGGAGCGCTATTAAACCACTGTACGCTACCAACTCAGCCAACAAACAGCAGACAGACACAGTTACAGTCCAGCTGGTGAACATGGTGGAGCATTTAGCAGCTAGGGGTCCACATGTTCTTTCAGGAGTTGGTATAGACCAAAAAAACATACCTAAGAAACTGTGCAATCACAATCTCCATATGAACTTAAATGATGTTGTCGTGTCTACAGTACGTGGCTAAAAGAAATTGGTTGTGTAGGTTTAAAAATGTCCTGATATAGCTAAAGTAAAAAAACACAAAGCAATGCAAAGATTAATGCAACTAATGACTTTTGCATGATTACTGAAGAAATGACTTTTTACTCCTCCATTGCTATATAACAGTGTTACTATCATGTGTGGTAAGATTAATTAAATAGCATGTATCACTGCATCACTGGATTACAAAGCCTTCAGACATTTGAAAAACAGTGAATTTCTTTTTCCTTAGCAGATACATTGTTGCTGTTTAAAGTGTCTTCCTACATCAGGATGTACAAGGATTAGTCTCACTACCATATATCTGTAATTGCTATGTTGTTCTATCCTGCTTTAATGGGAGGATTATTTTGTATTTTGACTTGACTTATTTGTTCCACTGAAAATATGTGAGGCCCACTGCAATGCCGTGATGAGCTGCACTTCTGGGTAAGAATAGCAGTGCGCATTGTACCGTAACAAAACCCTGATAACCACTCAACATTTCAGGTGCTGGTATTATCAAAAGTGACACAGGCTGCAGCAGCGATAATCAATACTCCATGTTTCTTCAACATCTACACTCAATAACTCTCACACTACCTAAATGCCAGTGATTCTCCAAACTGAACACACAGCAACTAAAACGTGCAATAAAAGCAGAGCAAAGTGCAGAGGCAGCCAGACGCTGGAAGTGCCAAAACATTAATTTAGGAAAATCATTAAGCCACCTTCAAAGACCTTATCGAGGCAACTTGTCTCTCTGCTACCTCAAAGAGGTAAATATATCCTGTCAGCAGCGAAACAGTTTTGTTAAGACACTCACTTTTGTTGTAAAGTCAAATGAAGGATAAAGAAACAATCCGTCTCATGTAGCTCATTAGGGGGAGGTGAGCCGGGTGCTCTCTGCAGAGTAAGACCCATCAGCTGTCAAACACCTGCTTTCCATGTCTGGAAAACAGGCAGACAGGGAGCCTCACAAAGCTGAGTGCAAACAGTCGATGTGACTGTAAAACATCCAAAACAACAGCATCAAGAGGAATATGCCACATCATTACGACTCCACAAGTACGCAACAATATGATAGCAGCTCTGAGCCTTGGGAGAGAGAGAGAGAGAGAGAAAGACAAACAGCTGATGAAGGCTCAGTTTTCACATTCTGAAAGGCTAAATGAAGGCATGCTGCTCTTTAACTCATCCAGTCTCTTTGGAATAACACATTTCAGCTTCTTTGCATTTTTCTCCTCTTTGTTAACCTGAGAAAAGGTCTTGCTCAGTGAGGTATTCATTAAGTCTGTTTGATGCGTGCCAGGGGTGGAAAGGTGAATTGTCTATCATCGCCTCTCTCAGGGGAGCTTTAAGGGATATACCACCATTTTTTTTTTTTCATTTTTCCATATTCACTCATTTTCATGTCACTCTAGTTTAGATTTTGCCTGGTCTTGCAGACATGTTGTTACTGAAGTAAAGATGCAATGACCAATAATTCAAGTAGTAGTAACAGAAAACATATTTCTAAAATAAATAAGTAATCGATAATAATAATAATAATAATAATAATAATAACAACGAGCTATATTATAATAAATTATAAACTAATTTCCCTTTCCAAATTGTTTTCCAAGCCAATGTATTTTTATATTGAGCACAAACGAGTTGAGGGTTTGTGAGATAGTAGACAAAATATATTGTTGCATATATTTTCAGCAGTTTAGATGTTTTCGTCTTTTGTCAGGTCCATCAGGGAGGCTTCCGATTCGTAACCATTTAATTCTACAGAAGGTCAACGAGCCCAGCTTTCCTGCCTGAGCTATAAAGAATTATCTTCAGCCACAAGAGGTGCAAAGAGTCCTGCAGCAGATGGCACGGCTGCCACAGAGCCCCGATCCCGACATAGTCAGTCTGGGATTACATGAAGGAACAGAAGACTGTTTGCATAATCAAACTGCTTTCAATTTGCTGGCACTGACATCCTCTTTGGTTTTATGCACTTGAAATAGGAGGGAGTGCTTCCACAATTTTAATTCCTCACACTTCAGACTCCTTTAATTTCAAGTTTTTACCTTTCAAGAAAACCACTCTGGAAAAAAACAAAAATCCCACCTAAACTGACATCATCTTTTGGTGTTTCATCCTTTACCTGATTTGCCAGTGACTGACACTAATACAAGCAAGTGTAATTTCCACTGCTTTCAGTGTCTGAGTCTCAAATGAATCCTTAAATTGAGACTTTAGCTACTTTCAGATACTGTGAAAACTTATTAGTTTTGACACTGGTTTCTGGAAAAAGGTAGTTTGTCGTTAAGAATAAAAACACCATTTCACACAGAAACAATTCCAGATTAAATTCTACTGTAAAAGACATTACGGCTGATTACTATTCAGTTTTTTTCACCCCAGTTCTGTGCAGAAAACCCAAATGAGTAAAGCCTTTGTGACATATAGCCCCTACCTACCTACTTACCTTCTCCTGTAGGGTCTGAAAAATAACTGTGAATGAGCTCTACACTTTCAGTCTTTAGGTTTTTTCCTGGTGTTATCAATAAATTCCAACATTTTTTGACAGTGAGAAAATGTAGAAGGTACAATTACTCTGTATTATGCCTTACTTCTGGCTAAATTCCACCCTTAAATCACACACAGCTTCACTTAAGAGGAAAGCTCATTTTGTCAGAAAAGTAAATGATCTTCTCGCTTCCCTGGTTTTCCCTTGTTTCACCAAGCAAGAGACTCACTCTTAATCTCTTCATGAAATGAGACTATAAACAATGAGAAATTCACCAGACATCTCCTATTCCATTCTGCTGGAAAAGGTTGAAGTTAGCCTTGGGCAAAGCTGTTAGTGCTTCATGCTCCAGCAATCTAGCAACTACTTCTGCAGGGGAACCTTCGCACAAGGGTGAGAGAGGTTGTGTATCTTGCCAGGCGGCATGATGTGTGTGTTTCTTTTGTCTCTCTTTTCTTTCCTTATTTTGTTTTAGAAATCAGCCCATACTTGCATTGTGCACAGAAAAGGGGGAAAAAAATAGGGAATGCAGTTGTTGCAGTGGAGGTACAGACATGTCTGAGACACCTTTCTCTTTGGGAGTGACGTTGCATTCAAGCAGAAATAAAACTGAATTTAGCTCAAATGTCAGAATGACAAGGAAACATAATCCATGGGTGTTCACATATTGTTGGCCCATAAACAAGGGAATATAAAGCTTTATGTATTCCCAACATGTATTATCAAAAACACGATAAGGCCTGGAGTGCATTATTGAGTCTTTTGCTGCTTTTCAAAGAAGTCTCTTTAGAGTTTAATTTCATCCTGTTAACCTTTTCACCTGAGTGGGATAAGGCTGCCACATTAGTCGACGACATTTTGGAAAATCAATAGAAACAGGTTGGAGTCTCCACTTGTTCTGAACTTCTGAGCCCTATGCAGCCATCTTCCCTCTACTCCTCTCTCATTAGGTTTCTTACAGAGGATCTCTCTGCTCATTAACCTTTGTGGTCCATTCACAGGGGCTCCATTTTTGGAGCACATTTGTTTCCTTTATGTTACTCAGGCCATTTCACTGCTTGACCAGATTCCTGCTAGCACTCCATTGGAACCTTTTTAACACATTTCTGGATTCCTGCCTCTATCCTCTGATAAAAGGCTTCTATCACACTGGTTGCAGAGTCCTCCTGTTCTCCTCTGCAAACCACCAGAGGGTATCCTCTATCTCTGCACTGTCCCAGCACATTAAATCAAATATATGTCCTTTTTGAGCTGTTTCTGCCATATGCTACCCTTTGGCATTTTTTCAAAGGGGGAATATCATAAAAATTCACTGAATTTCTCATGGTTTTTCACCAAAATAATCACAGTTTTCACAGGACTCTATGCAGTGCTGTGAAAAACTAAGTGAACCCCATGATTCAATATCTTGTAGAACCACATTTAGCAGGAATAACCTGAAGTGATCGTTTTCTGTATGATTTGTATCGATGTCGATGTGGAGGAATCTGGGCCCACTCTTCTTTACTCTCTGAGGTTTGGGAGCATGTTTTAAAGCAGACCTCTCTTAAGTAGGTAATGCTTATTTATTAGGTGCTCGTCAGAGACATGCATTCACAAAATGTTAATAAAGAATAAAGAAAAACAAGGAATAAGCAAAATATAATACAAAGGAAACATAAAAAATAGTCAATATAAATGTAAAACTGAAAACCTAATGTACAATATCAGTAAGAATTTAAACAGAAAGCCTAGTTAAACCATAAAGTTTTCAAATGTGTGTTTTTGTTTTTTTAAAAGTCCACAAAGTCAACTGAATGTGTTTAAGAAGATGATGGGATGGACAGACTGGCGCTTGTCCATTTAGTGTGCTGTATTTAAGTACAAGAATTTTAAAACGATTTCTAAAATCTACTGGGAGGCAACGTAAAGAGTATGAAATAGGATTAATGCAAGCAAAACAGGCTAGGAGTCTGGCAGCAGCATTTTGTATAGCTTGAAGGTGTGAAAATGATTCTCTTTCTAAGCCAGTAAACAGGGCAATAATCTAGCTGCAATGACACCAGTGCACGAACAACTGTTCACCCGAGGAAACCATTATTTAGAAATGGTTCTTAAATGAAAGAAACTAAATGTGAAATAAATTTTACATGCAAATGAAAGAAGAATCAAATAATACACCAAGATTATGAATGTTAGACTTAACAGATGAGCAAAAGGAAGCAAGAGCTTGAGTGATTCTTCATTGTTGTTTTGGAGGAGGTATAATCATGGCCTCTGCCTTGTTGGAATTTAAAACAATGTAATTGTTAAAGAGGCAGTCACAGAGTTACCAACTATCAAGCTGGTGATGTTTAAAAGAGGAAGTTTTGTCAGATAAATATGAGAAAAACCAGTCTAACACTCACCCAGAAATACCAGCAAAACCTCAAAGCTATTAAGTAAAACATTATGGTCAACAGTATCAAAAACTGCACTGAGGTCAACTGACCTGAGTATGGAAGAGTCAGAAATCTGTAAGTCATTTAGTGTAATTAAACATTTTGGTTGCTTAAATTTAGTAAAAGCCTACCATGTAAGTATTAGTCCTTTTACTGTTTACCAGTTAGAAATCATGATATAAATGACTCGGGGCACTGACAGCCATCTTCACTGGGGTGGGGGGCACTTTAGAAGATTTTGGGGCTCAAGTCCAAAACCTTATTTGCAAAGTCACAGAGTGACATGCTTTGAGATGGCAACAGAAGGAAGCAAGGAGACTAGTCCAATCCCAGGAAAACCTCGCAAACAAAGGGATCCCCTCCAGCAGCAATGGAAGTATGTCAGGGACCACACTGCTCAAGCTTTGGTGGAAAAAAAACTGATTCACCAACTCTTGCAATCATCCATTGCAGTTTTAATAGCCAGTAAAAAAAGAGGAGACCATACATCTGTGTAGGGATACAACGCTGGACAAAAATGTAAAAATAAGACATCTAAAATGTGTAAAGTAAATAGAGCCAAACAAAAGTTCTGTCTTGCACCAGCTGACAATTCAAGGTCCCACCACAGCATGCCAAATGGGTTGAAGTCTGGACCTTCATTGGGGAATTGCAGCAACTTGATTCTTTTCTTTTTCAGCTATTCTGTTGTAGATTTGGGGGTGGTAAGCACTGTTGGCTCACAACAAGAAGATCCTGGGTTCAAATCCACTACGTGGCCTTTCTGTAGTTTGCATGTTCTCCCTGTGCGGGTTCTCTCTGTGTACTCCGGCTTCCTCCAACTGTCCAAAGACATGCAGTTAGTGGGGTTAGGTTAATAGGTGATTCTAAATTGCCTATAGGGTGTGAATGGGAATGTGAATGGTTGTCTATCTCTCTGTGTTAGCCCTATGAGAAGCTGAAGACATGTCCAGGGTCTACCCCTCCTCTCGCCCACGCTAGATGGAATAGACTCCAGCCTCCCCAAGACCCCGAATTAGATAAACATAAGGGAATGAATGGATGGCTGTTGTAGATTTGCTGCTGTGCTTTGGGTCATTGTCTTGTTGCGTGACCCAGTTTCACCCACATATTAGCTGCCAGACAGATGACCTGTTATTTCACTCTAGAATCCTTGGGTATACAGAGGAGTTCATGGTTGACTCAATGAATGCACTGTGTCCAGGTCCTGTGGCTGCAAAACAAACCCAAATCACCACCCCTCCACCATCATGCCTGACAGTTACTATGAAGTGCTATGCTGTATGTGGTGCTGTGCATTATAGTCAAACATTTTCACTTCGGTCTTGTCTGCGGTTCTTTCAGATGCAGTTTTGCAAACCTAGAGCGAACATTTATTTTCATTAGCCAACATTTCACTGCAGTTTCATGGCATCTCTTTTTGATATTATGAATTAAAATAAATATTGAATTGGACTACTCTGAGCGTTGAAAAATGATTAGAGGATGGATTAAGTTTGAAGGGGTCCTGACCAACAATGAGCAAGTGACCAGACTGACTTTGGACCATTCTCGTTAGCAATTTAAATCATTAAATTCAAAGTGTATGGCAACAGATGTGAAGACCACGCACTGATGGCTGACCAAGTATTTTATATTCTGCTTTTGTGCAGCCTCGGAAAATCTAAAAGAAATTTAATGATCGTAGTACTCAAAAGTGGAACAATAAAGTGGAAAAACTAAGGTAAAAAGTGAGTAATTAATCTCCCTCTCTTATACTTTGACATCCTTTATTCATATATTTGCTACAAGAGTAATCTCACACGCTGCAATTAATTTTCTTGAAGGAAATCTGCATCTTTAGCACACAGCAGCTAGACAGCAGCAGAGTTTGCGTCTAATGAAGCAAAAACTACACAACCATCCGTTTGTGTTCTATTTTAATGGAATGACTAAATATTGCCTTGGGCCTGAATGTCAGCAAAGCAGTAAAGAATGCATTACACTGAGGAAAAAAAGCTTTGGTGTCTCTACTTATCACACCCCATGTATCCACAGTATGTCACTGAATTAAAGTATCCAAACTGATGAAATTGTTCACAATATCCTGCCCTGGGGTTGCACAGTAAAAACATTTGGAAGCCCTTTGTTCTCCACTATTGTCTTCAAAGACTAGTCTGATAAGCAGTCATGCGTTCAGTTGAAATACAGTGCAACACCTTCACACAAACATTTCCATTCTGCAATATAGTGAAAACATACAGTGTCATAATAAAATTATTTAATTGCTCTGCTGAGTACAGAGAAATCCAAAATTTATCATGAACTTAAGACGATTTCCTCTCAGAGTTCATTTTTCTTCCTTGCTGTCTTTATCTCCCTCTCTTTCTCTCTCTCCCCATCTTTCCATCTTATTCTGTCACTCCCATTTCTGATGCACTTGTCACCACATCACAGCAACCCACTTTTGTCATTACCAGCATTGTCCTTATCCTCAACAGGCATTCTTGGCATCCTTCTTTTTTTTTTCTCACCACCTTTATTTTCTTTCCCCCTCTGTGTCACTCCCACTTCCTGGGCCCCAGACTTCATCTGCCGCTTCGCATTCTAATGAAAACAAGAAGCAGAGACACCCCAAACAAGATCCTCCAGTGCTGATTGCCTCAATTCTAACTCCCTCTTATCTGCTGTCTTTTCCCCCACAATACACTGGCGAGGTTCCTCACAGTTTTGCTAAACTGTTACACAATCCGTATCCACAGTACAAGTCTGAAGTGTAATCCAATTTGTTCTTTCCCTCTTTCACTTGAGTTGTCCCTGCACACCGACCACCCTCAACTCTCTGACTATGATTCTGCCTCATGTTTCACTAGGGCAGTGACTATTATTCACACGCTTTCACATAGAAAAAAGATTCTTCCCTCCAGTACTTAGCAGCAGTTTTTCAACTGACATGACTGTAACAGGGTTAACCCTTGGTTTAATAAAGCGAAACAAGACTCTGCCAGAACAGCCTCGCAATAAGATTGATTAGCAGTATGAGTATGATTAGCAGTGCTTTCAGCTATATGCTAACATCCTAACAAAGAGAGCAGTGAAGTTTAGCAGGTATAATGTTTTGAAATCTTAGTTTGTAATGTTAGCATTTGCCAGTTAACACAGAAAGCAAAAGACTGCTGACCCTTTGCTGGCATTTAATCATGAACCAATGTAAAAGGAAATGTACAATGTTGACCTGAGAAAAATATCACTGGTGGAAAAAAGAAATTAGTTGGAATGTGGTTGCAATTCATACAGAGAGAAACATGTCTGTTATATTTAAATGCAATCCACCCAGTTTTTGGGGTCAATACATTTACCTCTGAACCACAAATATCAATAGCACAGACATTTACAGCCTGGTACAAAAATGTTTTTGGTCTGTACAGCTAATTTTTTGCTGTACAGGGGTTATTATTTATTTATTTATTTATTTTTTACATTAAACATTATAAAGACTTAGTTTGCATTATGAGGGGCACAGTTTCTTTGACTGGCAGATAAATACCAACACACCCTCTAGCTGTCTGCTTGGCTTCACCTCAGCTAATTGGTGTCACTGAACTGGATCTCTCTATGTTGTATGGTGTTGGTGCCTTTTGGAATATTTTTAATATAATTTTCTAAGAAATAATGACTTGCTGTTATGGTAATTGTATTAACAGTGTGATCAAGACGTCTGTGCTCCATTTCTCTTGAACAAAATGCAGAATTTTAAGTGTATAAATTAGCAGGTAACTCTATCAGTGTCCATGTCAAGGTTCTTGTGTCTGTTACAGTTTATGTACAGCTTGCTAACCACGCTTAGCAGCACTCAGCTCTCTCATCCAAAGACTGAAAATGCAAATATAAAATAGGACCCACAAACAAGTGGATGATGTCATGGTGACTACATTTGAATTTTAGATACAGTCTCTCAAAAACAGCTTAGGGATAGAGATCAATAAGAGATTTTTACATCTGTCGGTCTACAGGATTGACAGACCTAAAATCTAACATCTGCTGTGAGCCTTTAGTCTGACTCTAAATGTTTAACCAGCTGGCTGAAATTCCAGCTAATCTGTAACATTGATCTTGTTCTGCTATAGTCACCTTTCAATATGGAGCTTTTGAGTGCACCATCCTCAGTATTGTTAAAAATGTGATATTAGAACATTTTCTCAAACTGCTTGTTGACAATGCTGTTGGCCTTAACAGAGGCCCAGTCATGATGACATTAGAGCTGTGTGTTTGGTAACTCCCTGTGGATGTCTGGAATCTAATTATGTTCAGCTCTGCACTCACAAAACATTGCCAGGACATTTCTCCCTCTGTCACATTACTGCGCTTTCTGGGATTTCATCTCTTTCTGGAGAAAAAACACAGATGGCACATTGGAACTGATGTGTTCAGGAGTAAATGGTCCATGAACATTTTGCCCTGACCTCTTGCAAGAGTGCACATTCCTAAAAGAGAAAAATGCATGTCACCTTTGTTGAAGCTTTGCAGAGCTTTTCTGTTCTCCCTTCTGTCTCTTTCTGTGAGGCAGTCAAGGATTCAGTTCTCATCAATGAAACTTTCTCTAAGTCAATAAGCCACTTGCCAGCATGACATCCAGTTCTAATAGTCAAGTAATTTGCTGTTACATATTGTCACTCAACAGGGGGATTTCAAAATGGACATATGGACAGAGGCTGTGAGACTGTGAAAGTCATTGCAATTAGATCATTTCCTTATTAAGGCCATCAACAGATTGTCAGCGTGACATTTCTATGCTACATTCTCAGCGGGATAGAACTAACAACACAGACGCTGTAGTGGGCATTAATGGCACCTGTCATTTCAACGGCACTGATGTGGCAGCTTAATGCTAAATACTGTGACTGAATGTTTGTCACACACTCAGAGAATTTTCATTTAACTAGGACTGTTCTGTCCTTTTTATACACGTTCACAAGATTCAGAAGGAACGGACATGTACTGCTTTCAGGACACTTTTCCCCTTAATCCTTAAACAGTAATAATTCATTAAGTTTGTCACTCGTGTAAGCTAATAAGAAAAAAAAAAGGACAGGCATCTAGGAGACATAGAGCAAAATTAACATTTACATTGGAGTATAAATGTTACCCAATAAATGGCCATCCAAATCCATCTTTTACTCTGCTCACAAAGGGTTTTATAGTGCCACGCATCGTCTTTTAACCCTATAAGACCCAACCCATCAAAAAATAGCCAGAAAATTCTGATTTTTTTGGAACTGAGATGTTTATTAACCCTTATAACAAAATCCACAATTTTTAATTTTTTTTTTGCTATATCATGTTGTGTATGATATATTTTTATTATATATTTATTATATATTTGTTGTATCGCGTTTGATACATTGGGCATTTTTGGCAACTTTTTGTTAACAACAATGTTAATTTTAGACAAAAAAAAAGAGTTTTTTCCATAACATTTTGAAATTATGGTAAGTATTTAACATGTTGATGAGATCGAGGTCTCAGAAACTCGTGTATCAAATATAATACACAGGGCATTATAGGGTTAAGAAACCTTCAGTCTTGCCAAGGTTTAAGTGTTATGCTGGAAACGTGAGGCACAGCCACATTTATATCAGATGAACAAGGTGGATTTACTTTAACAAGACTCTAATGAATCAATCAAATTCACCTGAGGTTCACCTGCAGGCTGCTTCAGTTAGACACAACTCAGGGAAATCAGACATGTTGTACAGAGCACTCATCAGGGTCAATGTCTAGTCTGTTTCAGAAGGACTGCTGACCTAGAAAAGTGGAGAATCTAAAGTATTTCTTCTTCATTATACATGTCCTCAAACTTTCTGAGTATTCTTAGGTTTACATGAAACTATAAGAGGTCTTTGATGTTGCCCCACATCCCATATTTATAATTCTTTTGGAAATGTGGTGCCCTGAAAACTTACTACTGTACATTCTTATCACTTAGTCTAATCAAACACTGTGAAACTCACATCTGCATGATTCATCAGCAGCGTCTGCTTGTATCACCAGGAATGCCAAGATAAACCATATCTTTTATATCAGTGATTACCTGGACAATAAAAACTGCATGTACAGAACTGCCAGTGAAGTCTGGTAAGAAGGACGTTAAAGATCTGGTGATTTGGCCCCAAATTAATTTCATTTATGGCTTAAACCAGAGTCCTGGCACAATCAGTGTCTCGTCTTTATCCCATCAGAGCCAAGTACACTTACCTAGAGCTTTACTACAATAAATTATAAATATGCCTGCCTCCACATAGTTAATAATATCGTGAACTGTGCACAGATGGCAGGGCAAAAACATAATTGGCTCATGTGTTTCCAAATTTGGTTTCTGATTGCTTTCTTGGGAGCAAGAGTGGGATACTTGCAATTTTTACCTTAAAGGAAATTCTTTGCAGAAATTCCTGTTCGGTAATTTTTGAGTGCCACGTGTCCCTCTTTTTTAAACTGCAATGGCACTAAATTCACACAGTTCATAAGACTGATTGTGTTGATTTGTATGTTTCCCACATGGTTCCTCATTTGCACATTTAGTCATAAATTACATGAATATACAGTGTATTTATGTATGAACAATGTGTTCAGCTTATTCACTGATTGCATAACAAAAGAAAATAAAAACAAAACAGGTGCTGAGCTATGAAGCACAACACAAACTTGGCTTTTGTTTATTTACAAATTTATTGATTTATACTGCATTTTATCATGAGCGCCTGCAGAGTGTACCACTGTGTAATTAACTTAACTGAAATACAGTAACCCATTAAAGCCATTTTATCCCATACAGAAATATTGCAGTTATGATGACATGCAAAGAAGAGATTTGATTTCAGTTGTAAGCAATTTTCTTCAGACTTTTGAGTTATTAGGGTACGGAAATGCACACTGGAAAATGGAAATGGAAAACTGTCTACTCTTAATCCATCTTTTCAAACAAGGGCCTCAAGCCAAAAGAATTTTTGGTCAGCTGATATGAATGCAATGAATACAAAGGGTACATTGTACATCTCAATTTTCATTCGATGTTGCGGAATATGTTCTCCTCCATTCAACTTTAAACTGTTCTCAATAAATATAAATAGAATTTCAAGCAGTTTTCTCTATATATTTTTCTTCATCCACATCAAGTACACATTTTTATAGCAT
Source organism: Tylochromis polylepis (assembly GCA_015107715.1). Lineage (NCBI taxonomy): Eukaryota > Metazoa > Chordata > Actinopteri > Cichliformes > Cichlidae > Tylochromis > Tylochromis polylepis. The sequence continues at coordinate 13,275 of VVHJ01056392.1, forward strand.
TCAGCACTCCCTGAGAAACTGCCCCATACTTTGACTGACCATTAAGCAGATGGAAAGATACCATATGGACCATTTTCAACTTTGTCCAAAGTGCCTTACGACATAAAAAGTGTATTTATTTTTTAGCACGAATGCTGCCCTCCACAACTGATGGATGCAATACAGTCTACAGTATCATTCCCTCTGGGTTCTTTTTTAATAAGTACTGACTGACTACATGCATAGTAAATCTGATTCCATGACTAGTTTTAATGATACAGCTTTAGAAGTCAGTAAGGCGCTCAGTAATTTAGGACTAAAGTTGATACTTCGACAGATGTTTCGTGGTTTTAGCTTTAGAAAAGTCAGAAGTTTCTACCACGGTTCACAACAAGGGCATGTGTCACCAAAATGAAGCATAGCAGGCAATATCATACTGTATGGTAAATGAGCCATGTAATAGCTGAGATAGCTAAAAGAAAGCCTCCAAAACTATTACAGGAGTCTCTTTTTCTCCCTCTAAATTTCTCTGTTTTACAGTCAGTCAGAATTGACAGATGTGAGCTGCCACTAGCTCATAGTAATGACTGCTCAGGGATATTGTTAGGTCTGAACTGGGATTTACTAGTTGATAGACCCAATATATCTTTGGATTTGGTGTAATTTGGAAATTTTCCAAAGGTTGTCAGCACTTTAAAATGCCTGCAGGAAACTCTCCTCACTTGGAGAGTGATATCGTTTGGCTGATGAAATAATGATTTCCGTCTCCTTAACAACCTTACAAGAAAACTTGAGTGCAGGAGAGTTTGAGTGCTCACAATTCATTCAGGCATACTGGGATAGATAACATCAAGTGAGTTAGTTTAGGCCTTCCTTCTTGTCTCCTTTCATCGGCACAGAATACCAAATATGATTATTCTCAAGCCTAATATTGAGCTTTGACATCTCAAGCCAGCTGGTCTCCAAAGATGGAAAAAAAAATCAACAAAAAGAAACTATCTTCAAAATTGTTCTATTCCCTAAAAGCTTCCTAACATGATTGTGGATTCATGCACACTGTGAAAGAGGAATTTCTTAACTCAGAAACCAATTAGCGGCACAAGCCTGAATGGTGTTCAGCATGGGAACTTTTAAATGTAACACATTAGACACAGCATGACAGTTTAAGCACATCTCTCACATGCAAAATCACAGAAGTGATACTGTGGGCTGCGTGTTTTTTTTGTACAAGAAAGAGTTGGGATCTTTTAATGGAAAAAAAGTCTTGGTGATTATTGAAACCTAGAAAAGGGATGAAGAGTCTATCCGGTCTTTAAGTCTGACATCATTAGCTGTTTCTGGGTCCAAACTCTGCTTCTGGTCCCAAAGTCAAACGAACACTGCAGCATCATTGAGAGTTAAAAACTGTCTAAATTCTTTTATCTTTAATAAAATGATCAGTGTGGCTGCTCTACCAGGTGTAACAATTAAGTTTAACATCCAGGCATCCACAAAAACAGAATTTATGAAGTTTAACAGAGTTAGAATGTGTCTGTGAAGGATCTCAGTCATCCAGGTCATCCTAGTCTAAGGAGCTTGGAAAGAAAAGCGTCTGGACTTCTTTAAGTTTCTTGAAGACGTTTCATCCGAGAAGCTTCTTCAGTTCTAAGAGCAAATGGTGGAGAGTCCCAGATTTAAAGCCCTATGGGAGTGTCCCCCAAGAGGGTCATGGACCCCCCCCTTTGACCCTCTACCTAATCACATGAGCCGAGGTGCGAAAACGGGTGTGGGTCACAATCAGCCAAGGTTTCGGGTGAACCCATTGTGAAACCTAGCCCCACCCTATCATGTGATTTCCTGAGGTCAAATGGCCCAGGATGTGAGTGGGCGTTAAGGCGTCTGGGAAGGGATCTCAAAACTGGATTATAGATGGCAGACAGTTGGTGTCGTAAGCCACCTCCTCTGTTCAAAGATGGTCATTCACAGTGGACTTAGATGGCTTCTTTCACTCCTGTTTCAAACCATCTGTCTTCTCTACCCAAAATGTGAACATTGGTATCCTCAAAAGAGTGACCTTTGTTTAACAGAGTTAGAAGTTAGCAGGGAGTTAG
>VVHJ01056393.1:0-15949 GCA_015107715.1 Tylochromis polylepis
TATATAAACCTTAGTTGTTTGTCAGCTCTTCTCTTTTTACTCTGCTCTTCTTGTGCAGTTATATTAATAGCTGGTCTTTGGTCTCATTGATGGCAGTCAATGGAATTTGCTATGGAAACTCAGCTACTTTGCAGTAACTTATTTCTTATTGTTTTGAGATGAGGCCAGGAATTTACGTCTAATTTTATATTCGTCAGCTGGTGAAGAGTTTACACAAATCACATTATGCTGTAGGCTGTGGAATACACAAGTTGCTGGAGTGGGCCCAAGGGAGCTCACAAAGACGTGTCTTGCCGACGGCATTCAAATTCCCCACGCTTTTACAGAGATACTTTCTTAGATGCTTAAATATCTAAATGTAGTGGTTATTATCCTGTGGGCAAATATAAACACAGGACCAAGTGTGTACAAGAATTTACGATCAAAAGAAGAGGCTGGCTGTAAAATGCTCACGTCACTTGTACCATATACATTGTTTTGCAAAAGCTCTCTGTGACGCGACCATGGCAGACCCCAAGACACGGGCATGTTGCTCCACATACTTTTATTTATTTCTCACACACACGGTTGCTGTTACACCGACACCGGCTGCAGCTCCCCCGCTGCCAGCCGCACATAACACCAACCACCCCCAACCAATAATCAGGACCCTTTTATGGCTGGCGAGGCGTGATTGCTGATGCCGTGCAGGTGAAGCCATCTCCACCGCACGGCACCGCAAGCCACGCCCCGCCACACTCTCTAAATTAGACAGGCAGAGTTTGTGTCATATGTGAAGCCACAATAGCCACATTTATTGGGAATTTACCTGGTTGGAATAAATTATGAATATACGGTATATTCTGTCATGTACAATGGATGAATGTAAACCTATTGTGCATTGTTTTCTTCATGTAGGGTGCATACACATAAATAGATGCCTGGTAAGGATGTTTATGTAAGGACTCAGACACAGGGTGAAATGGCAGACCGTGCATTTGGGCTCTGGTGTTACAGTAGGTCAAAATAACATTGAGAAATGAATACAATAATAACCGAATGCGCTCCACAGGGTGGGACCCATGCTGCTACTCACTGTGTTCCTGCATGCATGTTGTATATTTTTACACAAGTATATGTGGGCTGCCAGCTGCTGTTCATCTTGTAGGAGGCACCATGCCTCTGAAGTGAAGTGGCAGTCAGAGTCGTTTGGGTCAGAGGGTCAATACACTCATAACCAATTATATGAAACTTTTTATTCTCTTGATAACATTAGATGACTCATGTGACCTTCATTTCAGTTTAATCTTCAGCTTTAACTAACCAAGAATAATGTTCTGAATGATAAGCAGAGCAGTATAGATTCATTCAATTATTCTCGATAGCAATGCTCATTAATATATGAAAATGATAAGCATTTACAGTGATTCCAATTAGACTGTCTATCTTTCCGCATTCGAGTCTTGAAAATAATGCTGCATAATTGCATTAATGCCTGAATTTAACATAAAGTTCACCTACAATTCACAGCAGTATGTATGTTGAAGCATTTATACTTTTTCAGTATGTTGCCTTGGGCATGTGTATGTGCTGAAACAGACATGCAACTGAATATACTGGATAAGTTGAAATAAATTGATGACTCTCAGCCCAGAAGCACTTGTCATTATTTTCCTGGATATTAGCATAATCTAGGGCAGGTGTCAGTTTCTACTGAATTCTAAAACAGGTCATGATATTCAAATTCCTCCTCAGCTGCATGTGTAGCCAAAAAATGTTCTTTGTCCAAAGCCCTATGTTTCAGTACGTGTGAAGTATTGGCATGTGTGGCATGAAACAAAAGAAGCAAACCTACCTGAGTGGTCTAAAATTCAATTACTGATCTTTTTGCAACTCATCAATCTTACTCTGCCTCTGTTGCAACACCCTTTCATCCCATCTTATCATGCCTCTCTTGCAGGATAACTCAGAAGAGTGAACTGGCTTGTGAGAGTTAAGTCTGGCTTTTTTTTTTTAACGTGGGTCACACTGGCTAACCAGTGACATTGGTGTGACTTTATAAAACATACAACATTTTGTTACCTTTGTCACACTGAATTAGATGTGAAGTATCACACAGCATGGCAGCAGGGAATCAGGCGAAGTGAATATAACATGCAAGTCAAGGCTAAAAACTGTTTTCTAAATCACTGCATCATCTCATTAAAAAGTGTGGAAGAATAGGTCCATGTGGACTTAATATCTAAAGTGTTGGAGAGGAGATTCAATTAAAGACCTCACACTATGTGAAAAATCTTAGTGCAATCATGGATGGTGACCTCAGGGTCACTGCCCATAGAAAGACTCTAAGTGAATCAGTTTTTCAGCATCTCAGATAGCTAAAATGAGAGATTATGTACTCCAGCAAGCTCTAAAGAAGCTTATTCATGCCTTTATTTCTTGTAGAGTTGACTACTGCAATGCTCTAAAAAGACTATTAGGTTGTCTACAGTTAATTGAGACTACTGCTGCTAGAATTTTAATTAAAAAACAGGACGAAAGAGTTCAACATCTTCCATATCCCTGCATTGGCCTTCAGTTAAATATGGATAGTATTGCTTATAACTCAATGAATGGCTTGGGCCCTAAATATATGTGTCTGATATATTTAATGAATACAGGTGTAGTAGATCGCTAGCACAAACAGCAAACTCAATAGAACAGAACTAGATCTAAATAGCAGAAATAACCAAAATATACATGTACGCATGAAAATCAAAAACTTCAGCAAAAACAAAAAGGAAACTAAAAGTACAGACTCGCAGTGAAGTGAAGATGACCAAGAAAGGGACCACACATTAAACATAATACAAGAAGAACACATGAGGTTAGAATAACACTAAACACAAATTAACTCAAAACAGAAAATAAAATACAAGCAAACCTAAAAACTAACTCCACATCAGTAGATAAATAAAGTGTTTTCTGAATTTAAATTAGAACATAGAAACCAAAGATTCAAAATGATAACCAAGAATCAACTCACTGATCTAAATCTAAAAAATAAACATCAAAACAATACCAATAGTAATCATGACATGACTTGCATCATTGCAATTATATTATCAATATATGATTGGTGTAAAATAGCTTTTAAATGGCAAAAGTATTGCTAATTGCTGTTATTTCTGTGACAGTAAGCGAGGCAGACCTGAAGAAAGGCTGAACCCAAAAGAGTGAGAAAATATGCACACAGCAATTTCCATCAAAATGCATGGTGAAAGCAAAAATAGATGAACACAGGTGGCAAACTGTGTATTTTAGCTTTACTCTCAAACTTGTTGCAGTGTTCCATAAAATATAAGCCCTTTTCACCCACAGCACATCAAAATAGTCTGTTTGCGTCAGGCTGTCAGCTCATCTGCTTCACGATGTGACTTTGGTTCCCCTCTAAATTTTCATATGTGCTTATTTTGACAGACTGCCTTTAAAACTAATGATTTCCCATTAAATGGCCCATATACTCAAAGAACTAAAGAAAAATCAGCAAGTGTCCCTCTCTCCCTTACTTAATCATTCTAACTCTGCTCCCAGTTCTTCTAACGGTGCTTTCAATTCTGCCCATATGCTGCTTTTTATTACTGCAACAACCCATTAACCACATACACAAACGAGAGCACACACACCAACTGGCATGTAGCTCACAGCTGTTTTTGTTTGAAATGGATGTGGGAAAAATGGTCACGTCGATGATTTTTCTGGTGAGCCATTTTCATTCATTCAGCTGCACATTGATTAGTTTTTACCTTCAAAAGCAGACCAAATGTAATCAATCAGTTAAAAATACTGGAAGTGTGCCTCTGCTGGGCCCTGTCTGTAATGTGTTAGTGTGTGATTCATCCCATAAGCATGTGCTATAACCACCACGGTCATCATCATCATCATCATCATCACCATCATCATCATAGCCTTTACTATCATCATAATTCACATCATCATTACACTTCTGTGTGATTCATTATGCCACTATCTACTCAGCTTTATACATACTATACTAGTTAGAATATGCAATAGCAGCTGAGTCGTCTGATTGAGATTTATGGCCAGAGCAGCAATGATTATGACTCCATTACAAAGAGATCGACTGCAGGTACATGTTACACTGACTCGCCACATGTTCACTATGAGCCCATGTTAACAAATGGGCCTCCATCCAGTCAGTACCAACTGTTCATCAACTGCCATTTAGCAACAGGATAACAGATGGTTAGTGTCTGCGCTATGATACCTTACTTTTAAATTGAGGAAACAACATTATATTGTAACTAAATTGTATTTTTAAAAAGGTGTAGTTATATACAAAAATGCATCAGTAAAAAAAAAAGTTCTTTAGCATGCGGAAGTTGATATAACTGCCTGCTACTAGTACATCTGCAGCAAGTGAAGTGGGATTATATACTGTTCAAAAAAATTAAAGGAAGAAGCATCGGATCTCAATGGTGAAAATAATGCTGGGTCTACACTAATATGGACTGGGTAATGTGTTTGAAACAAAAGGATACCGCGTTGTTTGATGGAAATGAAAAATAAAAACCTATCGAGGGATGAATTGTCCCAGAGTTGTTCGTATTGGATTTAAGTCAGGTGAGTTTGGAGGCCAACCAGTGGATTCAATTCCTTCATCCGCCAGCAACTGCCTACATACTCTCACCACATGAAGCCAGAGATATTTATGCACCAGGAGGAACCCAGGACCTACAGCACCAGGGTAGGGTCTGACAGTGGGTCCAAGGATTTCATCCCAATACCTAATGGCAGTCAGGGTGTCGTTGCCTAGACAGTAGAGGACTTTGCGTCCCTACATGGTTATCCCTCCCCAGACCTTCATTAACCCACCACCAAATCGGTTAAGCTGAATGATGCTCCAGGCATTTCATGTCTGTCACATGTGCTCATCTCTAAAAGGCACAGAACACCACTGGTGGACCTGCCAATTCTGATTTTCTATGCCAATGCCAATTGGGCTCCAGCAATCACAGGGTCTGCTAGAGGACCCTCAGACCACTCTCATGAAGTCTGTTTCAAATTATTTGGTCAGAGACATTTACACTGGTGGCTTGCTGGACATATTTCTGGCAATGGCATGTACTGATGTGCCATCCTGGAGGAGTTGGACTACTTGTGCCCTCTGTAGGGTCGGTATATTGCCTCATGATGCTACCAGTAGTGACACTGATCCTAGCCAAATGCAAAACTATTGAAAAAAGCATCAGAAAAGACGAGGAGGAAAAAAAATATCAGTGGCCTCCACCTGTGAAACCATTCCTCTTTTGGGGGTTGTCTCATTGTTGCTGCTTAGTGCACCTTTTGTAAATTTAATTAACACCAAAGAAGCTGAACCCTATTACTAACAGTCTTTACTAATTAACTGACCAGATGCTTATTCTAGGAGTCAAACTGACTTAATGCTATACTTTAAAGTATTAAAAAGATTAAAAAGTGTTCCTTTAATGTTTCTGAGCAGTGTAATTTCACTCAAAGCAATAAGACAGTGAAACTGCATGTGGTTTACTCTCTGCTGTTATGTGTTACATCATCATATGAGATCGGCACTGGAGAGTTAAATAAGTGAATGAAAATTCATAAGCGACCAAAATACAGTCCCCTCCACTGCAGTACACTGCTGGTGGCATTCTGGCTAGCCAAGGGACCAGAGCACTGGTAGGGAGTCTACTCTCATCTTACCTCCTTGTGAGACCAGATTAGTTGTAAGTTTAATGTAACAACATAATATTTGTTCAAAATCTTCAAAATGATCGAATAAACCTTGGAATAAAAGAGGAAGTTTACTATATTTTAACTTAGTAAATTAATAACTCTAATAAATTCAGTCTGTCTATGGGTAAACAAAGTGTTGTTATTTCCCCTCATTAAGGTTTGACACAGTAATTAACTTTGTACTTGCGTCATTAATCCAGCGTCATTAAACAAACCCTTATCAAATACATTCTTCTGTATAATTGCTCTGATTATATCACACATGCCTTCAACATCTGCACTGGGATGATTTGTACAGCGTGAACAAAGACATGCCTGATAATCAAGTATTCCCAGGTTGGAATCAGCCAGTGTTGAACAATATCTGGCTCACTGGGACCAATGGGATAAGACTACTTGCAAGAAGTTCTCACTTCTGTTTCACTGCCCCACACTTCATTGTGTGCAACAACAGCATATTTAGGGCTGGCGTTGTTTGGTGTGATGTCACTGTTGTGAATTCCAATGAGCGTTGCTTAGAGGATCTTAGTGTTTAGCATGAGTCTCGAGGGGTGTTTGAGCAGCTGGAAATGCACAGTCTGTTGGGCTCTTTCTGCTTTGAGGTACCAGTTCCATTAAAACCAGTTTGATTTCTTCCTAAAACTGTGACTATTGCTGTCAAATACAGGCCCAGCTGTCAGTAACTAGACTTGATGGGTTTGCTGCCAGCCTATATAGGCCAGCTGGGATCAGAGGTTGGCTGACAATATGGAGATCAGGGCTCAAATAACCACCATTACTGAGGATGTTTAGAAAGAAACACCTTTTTCACAAAACTCCCCTCTTCAGCAATTAGTTATTCAATTTTCTCTGGCTTGGCTCATCGGTCAGGGAGTTAGAAAATCTAAACTGTCTGCCAATACAGTCAGCAAAGGCAACTAACAGCCTGGGGCTGCTTGGCATGTTTCTGTCTTAGCATGTGAGCAAAAACCTTTTTTTTTTCTTTTTTTCTTTCTTTTGTGTTTTGTTAAATTTTGCAACCCTTACTTTGCACCCTGCAGCTAAACTTGTAAAGGAAGTCGTAACTACTGAGGGCCACTCTATAAATGTGGCATTTCTGGGAGATAACTCATATCCCCCAATGGCATAGTTAGGGCTTCAGTATTCCTTGATACTCAGCATTGTGTTTCCACCTGTTGATGGAATTTTTTAAGCCTGCTATGCCTCCATGGAATCAGTCAAGTGTCTTTGCATCTTTAAAATAAATTCAGTGCAATTTAAAATGCTTTATGAGTGACCAACAAAAATGGAGACGTAAATGAAAAAACAGGCTCATGCACATCAAAAGCTGCAGAGTTGAATGTATGAACTATTGAAGATAAAATAATCAAAGCAAACTACTGCTTATCCCAGACATGGATATGGGGTGGAATAGAAGGATGAATAAATAAACAAATACATAAAAACATATGTACACACATGCAGTGTTACTAAGCCAAAAAAATTATTTATTTAGTTAACTATTAAAAATATAAAATTCTTGAACTTCTCTCATCAAGTTGAAGGCTTTTAGTGGCTCTGGGCAAAAAATTTAAAAGTAGCATTACAAAATATTTTAGTTGTACTTTGTGAGGCAACAATGGGAGGCTCTGAATGGCCTACCTGATTCATAAACCAAAAGCCTGTGTGAATGGTGCAAGGCCATGCAGTGCCTTATAATGAAAGAATTTTAAAATAAATTAAAAACTAACTGTTAACTACTAAAAAGACTTTAAAATAGCCCTAAGGTGTGCCACCCTTCTGTTCTAGGTCAAAACGTGTGCAGAATAGATTTAACTAACTGTAGCTTATTTATCGTATTCATGGGGACTGCTTTACAGTAGCCTCAAGGCATCTGTGGGGCAAGTAATTCTGCATGTGCAATCATAGCTATAGAGGCTACTCCATCACTGACATATTTAAGTGGAGTATATGGAGATATGTGTGCTAAAGTCCGCACATAGAGATGTGAGATTCTGATGCTTTACACTTGTCCTGCCAGAGCGTGCAACTGAGAATGAGAGCTGCTTTAGTCGTACCTGTGAACCTGAGTGCCATGTACTGACAGGCACAACACGAGGTTACCTCTCTTTCCACTATTAATGGATGAGGGAGGCAGTGACCCTGCCTGACTTATTTGTATGCGCAGTGGCAGGTAATCAGATCTGTGTGTGGCAAGTTGTCAGCATGATCCTATTGCAGTAGTCCTGGTGGTGTCATCAGGCTTCAATCTCAAAGAGAGTCATCTTACACCTAGAAATAATTACAACTGTTACAAATGGAAAGAGTTCGTTAGAGCTTGCTAATGAGCAACCCTGTTGCCTTGAGGTCTTTGGAGGCGTGGTGAATACAAGGTACTTTAAAAGCAATGCAACAAAAGTGAATGCTTACAAATGCAAATTTAACTCTACTGGAGCAACTATTCAGTTTTAGATCTAATAAATTACACATTTGAGCTGACAGACAGAATAAACAAAAGCAGTCTCCTCCTGTGATCATGCCACGTTTACTAGTTTAGCTCTTGTTAATGGTATCGCTAGAGTGCGTGTAAGCAAATATGAAATACCTACTATATCTAATGTCATAGATGATGTTTGTATGTGCAGTCATAACTGTCTGTGCTATTTGTCTGCTGTGGTGCAAAGGATGTTTGATGACTTAGTTGATTTGTTACAGCAACAAATTAATGTAAAAACAAGACAAATTAAAAAGCCCTTAAACTGATAACCCTTCATTTATCACTTTCTATATAAGTATATTGGTGTGTGAGCAATATGTCACAGGTATTATTGTGGCCAAACGTACAGTTTACATTCTGCATTCAATTCTCTCATATGATTAAGTCACAGAACTAATGTTTCTCTCATCGTTTATCATCTTTTGGTTAAATAATTTAGTATGGTCAAATTAGAATGTATGTATCGGACGTGAATTAAACATGAGCAGTAATTTGAGCAGGAAATGGAACCTGATTTGCCAAGGTATGTGGTGACATCCAAATGTACGACCAAATGACTCACCAAAGCAGATTTGAGAAATAGCTGTGAAAACACATAAAATATGCATGGTAGAAGGGATATTATTAGATCACAGATGTTCTATTCAGTCTACACAAAGGTAACCCACTGTAACCACGAGAGAACCAGCACTCACACCAATCTTGCGCAGTCAGGGGTAGTTAGCAAGCTGCCAGCGGAAAAGCTGAAGACATGAATACTGACGGGACACTGAGGAGTTTTCTTTTTGCTTGTGGGTTTAAAACAACTGTGCCACGGCAGATTTATTCACTTAGGAATTCTCTGGGTTTGGGATGCAAGATCAACTGTTGAAAGATAATCAAGAGTAGCATTTTGGTGATGGTGATGAGGGAAAGCAGCTTTAAAGATCAGTCTGGAAGGTTCTGCTGCAGCATGAAAGCTTAGCTTGTTTTGAAATCTCATGCTAATTATAAGCTTTGGGCCCAAAAATTAAGTGGAGATCTCAGTTTTACCCAGCACATAGCATGCGGTCTCTGACAGTGTGTTCCAGTTCTGACTTCTCTTTTAGCTCCTCTCATCTCATCTCCTATCCAAACCCTTCCTTAAGCCCAGTATTAACCACAAACCAAACACTGGGTATGCATAGATTAGTTTTCATATTATTCAAACAAGGCAGTCTCAATGCATTCAAATCTCTTGATTTTAAGCCATAGCAGCATTGAGTGATCCTAATAAAGTGAATCTCTCTTTTCTCATTAGAAGATGGAAATAAACCAGGAGATGGGGTATCGATTGCTTTGTGTGTTCTTTTGCAAACTAAATGAGCAGTCTTCATCTCAGCAAGTGGAATTATGTCATATGCTATTGACTAGTTTGTGTCTGTTTCCTGACTTTTTCCTGTGTAACACCTGAGTGAGGAGGAAAAATTACAGTTCTAAATGCAAGGTAATTGTTTAATTTTGCTATCTGATTGCTAGTGCATTTCAGTCACTGTGATCCATATCTCTGTCTCTCTTCCACAGCATGTCTTTATCCTGTTTCCTTCTCTCACCCCAACCGGTCGCAGCAGATGGCCGCCCCTCCCTGAGCCTGGTTCTGCCGGAGGTTTCTTCCTGTTAAAAGGGAGTTTTTCCTTCCCACTGTCGCCAAAGTGCTTGCTCATAGGGGGTCATATGATTGTTGGGTTTTCTCTGTATCTATTATTGTACGATCTACTGTACAAATATTAAGCGCCTCGAGGCGACTATTGTTGTGATTTGGCGCTATATAAATAAAATTGAATTGAATTGAATCCATATAGAGTTTATCTGTGAGTAAACTGGTAAATGCCTGGGGACGATCGTCAACACACTCCAGCTGAATAAACAGTGAGTAAATAGAGACTGCGAGTGCAAGCACATGTTAAACACAAGGCCAAATGTTGGTAAAATAATACAGCGTTATACTAAGTAATGAATGGTGCTACCTATCACCAACAATGTACTTGAGTGAAACACCATTAACACATCAGCTTTAAAACAGGTTAGAACCAGACAGAAAACTATTTTGCATGATTGTCCATGATTGAATAAAAAGAGCAAATTTTAAACTGGCCAGTGGGGGAAAAGAATCCCCCATTAAGGGGCTTTAATGAAAAATATAATATAAAACATCACAGTCTATGTGTATGTAAGCCCCTGTGTGTAGGGGGATTAGAGTGTAAGATAAAGGGGTTTAGCAGAGTGTGATAAAACCTCTTCCTGACTTACAGAAGGAGAAATGAAAGCAGCAGAGGTTTCTGTTTTGGTCAGCTCAGGTCAAAGTCAAAGACAGAGCTTCTTCAGCTGTATCACCTCTCAGAGGAGATCTCAACCAAACTACTGACATTTTCACAGGCGTGATATTTTCTTTGTGAATGTACTCTGCTAGATCTGCTCTGGGACTGCAATATAGGAGGCTGAATTTCTAAGTTTAAGTTACTTCTTTAACATAATAGCTATAGAAGCATGCTCTGCAGTACATTCAAAAGCGATAATGGCTCTTCTTTTCCTCCAGTTTGCAAATGTGTTTTGAGGTCCTTTCATTTTTCTTTCTTTTTTTTTTTTAACAGCATAAACAAGTGTTAGTATGGTAACAACCCAGTCAACCCAATATTCCAATGCCACAGCCTTAAATGAAAATAAAATCTCACAGGCATTTCCTCTGAGCCTTTTGAATTTCAAATCATGTCCGATTATGCTTAGAATCTAGTCTCTGGTCTAGATTCATGCACACAATCCATGCAAGCTCAAGCCAAAAAAGGGGTGGGAGGTGGGGGGAGTGAAGATAATAAACTTCCCTCCTAGTGAAATGAGAAACTACAGGTGGGCTCTGTGGTGTAGATAGGACTGATGAAAATCTAGCAGACAGCAGCAGACAAACAGAACAGTGGGCATGGCATTGTTAGCTTAAATTGATTGCTTGTGTTGCAGACAGTTGAGCACATAAAGATCCGTCAGCAAACACATGTGGAATAGATTATTACGTGATAGCAAAATGTGATTTTTGGTTTCCAAGCTCTCACTTCATCACAAGGAAACACTGAATGCATGCAGCATGGAATTTGGTGTAAGAATAACTTACTAGCACAGTTTAAAAGCTTAAAAATATATACTAAAAAAGACCAGCAGTAGCAAGAATAATGAGTGGTATGGCAACAGTGCTGTAGCAAAAGGAGAGTCTCCTCCCAAGGAAAACAGCAAAATGTGTTATTTCACCAAATGCCCAGTGACAAATCCCACCAACATAGAAAGCTGTAGGAATTATGTGACTTGTCCTCGGGGAGCAAAGGATTTTGTAGTATGATACTGATGTAGACCCACAGAGTAAACAAAGGGAAAGGACCAGACGGGTCAAAAAAAAATGCTGGACTATGACTTTGAACATTATCCAAATATTAACAATAGCAAAAATGTCTCTTCAGCCAACACTGTTGTAATATTTACTCAGACTACAATATTTGCCAATAATCATATGATCATTTTGCTCTGATTGACAAGATCAGAAATTGTTCATTTGGCCTCTGCTTGGCAACAACAAACCATGTTGTATACTTTTCTCTCTGGAGTGAAATGTATGCCATCTGAATATAGTGGTAGACTCAAATTGACTGTCTAAACTAGCTTGCAGGCTTCACTTCCTTTGTTAAATTATCTGCCTGAGCTAGCTTGCAGACTTCCCTCCATCCATTGAATGTAATTTCATTCCACTCAGCAGGGTGTAATAGAATATATTTTCAAGTGAGTGGGGTGTCATGAGTGCTGTGTGTGTGGTATTACAGCATTAAGGACTAGATTTACTTATAGTTTGCACCTCTTTTGCCACTAAAACACTTCTTGTCAAGACCAGTGAAAATTTAAGAATGGAAAGGCATAGACAAAGTTATTTTGCAAGCTGCACTTATCGCATGTCCATTGACAGGCGATTCCCTTTCAGAATTAAACATTTGTGGAGGAGGGTATTTAAATGAATCATGCAAGGTGATTGGCTAAGGTTTGCAGTAGTCAATTTACAGCTTGGCTAATTGAGCAATTAATTACTGCAAAATAAAATAAAAAAAAACAAGACTTTATCTACTTTGTACTTGATAAACTAGGGCTCCTATGAGCAGGCACCCCTCAATACAGACAGTATGTGAAAAAGTAAAAGCCACAAGAAGCTTTTATCTGAATATGTAAATTATTAGAAATGTAATAAGAATGTGACTATTATAAGTCACTTTATTTTAATTTGAAGATAAACCAACAAGAAAGACAGATATTCAGCACCTCATGAAGCTTCACATTTCAGGACCATGGACAGTGCACAGTGTTTCTCTTGTTGACATTAGTCTGCCTATAGATATACAGTGGGATGCAAAAGTTTGGGCAACCTTGTTAATAGTCATTATTTTCCTGTATAAATCGTTGGTTGTTACGATAAAAAATGTCAGTTAAATATATCATACAGGAGACACACACAGTGATATTTGAGAAGTGAAATGAAGTTTATTGGATTTACAGAAAGTGTGCAATAATTGTTTAAACAAAATCAGGCAGGTGCATAAATTTGGGCATTGTTGTCATTTTATTGATTCCAAAACCTTTAGAACTAATTATTGGAACTCAAATTGGCTTGATAAGCTCAGTGACCCCTGACCTACATACACAGGTAAATCCAATAATGAGAATGAGTATTTAAGGGGGGCAATTGTAACTTTCCCTCCTCTTTTAATTTTCTCTGAAGAGTAGCAACATGGGGGTCTCAAAACAAATGACAACAGTGCCCAAATTTATGCACCTGCCTGATTTTGTTTAAACAATTATTGCACACTTTCTGTAAATCCAATAAACTTCATTTCACTTCTCAAATATCACTGTGTGTGTCTCCTATATGATATATCTAACTGACATTTTTTAGCGTAACAACCAACGATTTATACAGGAAAATAATGACTATTAACAAGGTTGCCCAAACTTTTGCATCCCACTGTAAGTAGAATAAATTGGCTACCTGACAAAATTCAGTGATATGGTCTACAAATGTTACTTCCACTTTCTGCACCAGAGAGGTTTGACATTTTTATTTTCTCTGCTGCACAGACCTCGCCCAGTAGTATTTTAGATGTCTCTTTTATGTAGTTTGGACAGTTTGAAATTGTTAAATTCCTCTGTTAATGCCTCCAATTTTAAAGAAGGCTTTTTTATTGTTTGTGCTTTTCCTTGGTTTGCACTGCACTGCTGATTCCTGGGAGAAAGACAAACTCTATGCTTATACTCTGTTCCTCAGAAAACATCTAATAAGCCTATGTTGCCGGTAGAGTCCTCACCCCCCTATTCAGTTCTCCTTGTCTGCAGCCGTACACTAATTTGTGTGGCTCTTGGTAGATTCCATTGGTCATTATCAAAGTGAAGAGGCTGTGTTTGTGTTCATAAATTTGCACATTGTTAGTTGACCGTTCTCAGAACTTTCCACTCACATCGGTGCCTAGCCTCACGCTAATTTGCACTGCTTAGTAAATGTGGCCCAAAGTGTACTAATAGCCTCATTTGACTAAAGTGCAAAGGCCTCATTAAATATAATAGGGGCAAAATATCAAGTAAAAGTGGTACAATGAGCATGCACCTATTATACAGCTGTAACACTTATACGATTTGACATGGCCTGAAAAATGAGATTTTGGGGAGTTTTGTGGGATCCACCATCACTGCAGTTTGGATGAAATATCTGTAGCTTAAAGCCTTATGTCTGCAGCAGCCATGACAAATGATTAACTCTAATCATATGTCTCCCAACTCTGAGACTCATGAATCATTCTGCATGAACAGATTAATAGCTCATAAATCTTATGAGGAACATTATATCTCTGCAATTACAGCAGTCGTGCTGCAGCACAAGTCTCATGGTATATTCAAAATGTTTGGTGAATATTAAAGTGAAAAGACCAGTTAGGAATACGGAGCTGAGTGCCAGGAGAAACTGATTCTCACTGCAGAAATACATCACGATAGTCGAGAGGGCCTTTGGTAATGACAGAGAAAATACCAGGGGGAAAAATTACAGCACTTGATGTGAATGATGTGCCAGTTCTGCCACCCTTATCAAAATGTTGAGAATCTCCATTAGTCCATTTATAGATGATGGTTGCTGTTTAAGGATGTTGTCATTATACCCCATTCATTCACTAGAATACAGCTTCATAGTGGCTCAATCTAACATTGGATAAATGACAGAGATGCTTTGTGGGCCTCAGCATCTGGGCAGTTGCTCTGTCAAACATTAAATAGCATAGTTAGTGTACACACAGAGAAATAGACAGAGAATAAGTGTTCCACTCTTCCTGACTATCCAAGCATTTCTGATTACTGCAGTGTGTGTTTGCAGTGATAAAGCAGCAGATATTCCTTCGGGTGCTGGAGGGAAGTAGTGTATTCAGTAGTATGTAATTATAATTTGGCGATCTGACACATTGTGAATGATTGTGTCTGAATCATGAACTTACAGACAAGAAAACTACAATAAGTCTCATATAATAATTTACTCATAAAGTTTCCGGTGATATCCCTGGGTCTCGGTAAATTCATTTCCTGCCCGCAAAACAATGATTCATGAGCCAATTTAGTTAGCCCTAAATCATTCCTGTGTGTTTAGTAAACGTTGCAAAGTGTGTCCGGAAGTTAAATGCTCAAAATGAAGCACTCAAGATCAGGTAAAGTGTCAAGCTAGCTTTGTCTTGCCATTCACAAATACTTCTATTTAAGTTGTCACTTTCAGTTGGTCATTTTGCACTTTTGCCTCCTTAACCTATAAGGTTGTATCATCTGTCGGGAATGAAAATCATGTCTGCAAGCTCGTAATTTCTCTTTTATCTATTCTGCTCAAAGTTGTTACTACAGGACTTGCCTGTCTGAAACCTCTTTCGCTGTATTTTATTCGTACTTTACTCCATTTTTTCATATATTGGTGATGGTAATTTGTTTTTTTTTGGTTTTTTGAGCACTGAATGGTCTGATCTTGGGGTAAATCTGATGAGACGTCCACTCCTGAGTGATTGACAACTGTCTTGAGTGTTTTCCACTTGTGAATAATCTTTTTTGCTATAGAATGATGAGAATGATGGACGCTGCAGCCCAACCGCTCACAACTGCTGGTGACCAGTTAAACAAGTGCATTTGATTAGCAGCAGCTCGCTGAAACTTACCCTTTTAATACCTATGAAAGTAGCAAGGGTGGACTTTAGTTTGTCATGCACTGCTTGTGTATTTTGTTAAATAAATAAAGATATTGGGTAACAACAGGTTGTTTTAAAATTATTTTATAAGCAGTTTTTTTTAATGATGTCCTGATGCATAAAACTTTAGAGTGGAAAGAGAGTTTATATGTCTTATGATGACTATATGTTTAATTTCTCTCCTTTTCTTTTCTTCCTTATTGTATGGGGTTAATGATGAGGGGAAGTTGGGGTAACACTGAATATGGTGATTTAATAGAGTGTTGAGCGTGGGGTAGGGATTAAGAAGTATGTATATACTTCTTCCTACTCCTTTTTGGATTAACGATTATCATTTCATGTTATTAGATTTTGTTTATATTGTTTGTGTACAGATAAATGTATGTGTGTATATATGCGTGTATGTATGTACGTGTGTGTGTGTATATATATATACATATGTATGTATGTATATATGTACAGTATGTATATATGTATGTATATATGTACA
>VVHJ01056395.1:0-11469 GCA_015107715.1 Tylochromis polylepis
TACAGTCGCGACTAAGGCTTTTAAAATGTCAATGGGTGCCAGAGAACTGATTTTTGTTTTGTTTTTCAATAAAAGTGGCTTACGGTGACTTTCAATGTATTTCCATACAGAACAGTCAGGAAGATTAAGTGCAAACATTCAGTTTATGCACATGCATCTTTTACTATTAAAAACAGAATGAATCCAATCCACGGAGCGTAAAGTGTAATTTCTATGTGCAGATGCTGAAGATGGAGGCTGTGAGGATGGAGGATGTGAAGGGGAGAGGGGGTTGGGCTGCAGACTGATTGGAGAAGCTGACTGAAGGAGGGAAGTGAGTCTGGATCAGCTGTTAGCTGTAGATCCTCCTTCCTCCCCTCACCAGCGTCCAGTAAAAAAACAACCAAAGTACCCGGCCACACGGCGTCTGCCTGTGAAGACAGAAGTCAGGTGGACAGCAGCTTCTCGTAGATTCCAGGTGAGGGCAGCGGCTAACGAAGTATTAGCCACATGCTAGCTAGCATTAGCAGCTTGCCAGCATTCCGCCGGTAAAGAAAAACAATAACTGCCGTGAAGCTAACAGCAGCTAGCTCCACGGAGCAAGGTTTCTGTAAAAACATGCCCATCGCAGCGGCTTTAGTCTTCATTACTGAGTCTTTTCAGAGCTATGACTGTATGTGTGAGGTCTGCTGAGACCGGAGCACCTGTTGTTTATCTTAGCTGGTGACCCGGGTCAGACTCTCTTGCAGTGCAGGATCAGCTGAACCTGTGTTATTCACAGCATGCCTGCTGACCTCCTGTATCTTTTTGCTTTTTGCTACCCTCTGGCAGCATGAACTCTCTCCCAGGAAGAGCCGCACTGTCCCTGTGCAGGCGCACGGCCACAGGCGGGATGATGAGGGTCCTGGCAAGTGCCCCGGCTGCAGGGGCCCTGCCATCCGACAGGGCCTCTTTCCAGGCTGTGCGGGTCTGCCACTCCGGGACGAGCCGCAAGCCCAGCGTGAATACCAAGAAGAGGGGCTACGACATCACCAGAAACCCCCACCTCAACAAGGTGAGCACACTCCTGTCCTGAATTACAGCTTCCCCCAATCCAGAGTGAGGCTAGCAGCACACCTTACAATGCTTCGTTCATATGTTTAATATCAGGTAATGATTCGCATACAGTGAGTTTTCCACTGGAGATTATGCCTATTATTATAGGTCAGTCACTTCTACTTTAGGTCCATGTGGATGTGATTTGCCTGTTGTGTGGCTTTTAATGATTTTAGTTGCTTCTGTAGACGTAACACTGCTAACGGATAATATGTGTGATGTTGTTTTTATTACACACACGCACACACTGAGGCCACAGGCCAGAGCTGATAGTGGCTTCATTATCAAAGCCTAATGGTAATGTAAATGTATTTCTTTTGAGTGTGTAATGTAAGGTGAAAGGGTAAAATTTCCAAAGATTTGACATTTATGAGTAACACTTAAAAAAAATAAAAATAAAAAAGCATCACAAAAGGCACCAAGGCAGTAGCAAGCGCATCATTTTAAGGCCATAACAATGGACATTAATATACTTTTTTAACCTCTTCGATGTCAAACTACTGCAAGGAACTATATTTCTTACACCCAGATTCCTGTAACGTCTGTTGTACTCTGCCTCTGTCTCTCATTAGTGGAGTGTAATAAATACACAGACTGTCACCATTTTGAAAAGGTGAATTCGCAGAGAGAATTGTGCCTTGCTAGCACTGCAAAAACACCAGATTTTGCTTGATATCAGGTCAGTCATGTTTCCTTCCACCATCGCTGGTGTTGAGTCAGCAGCTATGTGCTGATTAATAGGTCAGTTAAGTGCAAGCATTGAGGAAGTGAAGCCCTGCTTAGATAGAAAAAAAAAAAAACTTTTCAAACTACCGAGTGAAATCTTTGTGTTTGAAACTTTCTGTCAAACAGTCCTTTCCAGTACAGATGACAGTATACAGTCTGCACTCAGTGTTTCCACTCAGGCCAGATGAGCTCTGATCGCACAGTGTTACAGTCCAAATCAGTCCCCCTTCAGTCACCCAACTAAAAACACATTTAACTGAATCAGTTCATGTGAATATCATTGTACCCTTCGCTGTATTCAGCTGTAAAATTATATTACAGGTTTTATTCTTTTACCAATGATAAGGTCTGATTAAAGGCTAAGCTAATAGTACTTTACACCTCACACACACACTTCTCTGCTGTGTGTCAACATATTGTGTGTAACGTGGGTTAATTATAACTCCTAGTGAGGAGTGTCACCTTAATGGGTTTACTTTAGCGCCTCTTTACCTGCTTGCTCTGATAGGTTTTGTGCATCTTTGTTAATCTGAGACTCTTTCCTCAGTCATCTCTGCTTCCAGAAATACATTAAAATGTTTTCCATACAGTTGTCTTTCCTTCTTCCTGTTCAACGCTAATCTTCTTTGGTATTTAATGTACGAATGAATCTTTGTTTCCATTTAACGACCTGCCCTAAGCTGCAGAACCCATTGTCGTGCAGGTTGGTGCCATGTGGCGTGAAACTCGCAGTTAAAATGCAGAGCGTGCAGCTTGTGTATATAACTCTAGGAGTAACAGTTGTAAATAGCGCTATCATATTTCACCCTCCACTCTGGCAGCATGAATAATTTGCAGGACATGGGCTCATGAAGACCCACAGAAAAACAAGCTGAGCCTAGACAGGCCAGTTTTTTCCCCCCCATGTAGTTCAGTGTAGGAAAGAGGAGTCGAGCTGACAGGGGAGTGGGTTCAGGCTCCCGTTACTATTGGGCAGAATAAATAGATTAAACCCCACACCCCCACCTATGAGCACTCTTTGTGGGGAAAAATGCCAGCGTGGAGAGAGGAGAGCAGCAACAGTAACTGTAACCGGAAGGCAGAAGGGTACAAGTCTGCTAACCAGGAAAAAACCTCAGTCTCCTTCTCTTCTGGTTTACTACGTGTTCTTTTTTTAAAGTTTTCCTCTGCATTTGTTTTCAATGCAAAAATGGAAACCAGTTCACATTTAGAAAAAAACATGAAAAAGACTGCCGTGCTTGTATATGACTAACTAATAATTAAGCTCACTTTGTGATGCCTAACAGATGAGTCACTGTGGTCTGGATTGACTGGATTTGTTACTTAGTTTAGTGTTGCATAATCAGCCTTCTTCCACCCTACAGGGAATGGCATTCACCCTGGAGGAGCGCTTACAACTGGGTATCCACGGCCTGCTACCTCCCTGCTTCCTGTCCCAGGATGTCCAAGTCCTGCGCGTCATGAAGAGCTACGAAACACGCACTAATCCTCTGGACAAGTGAGAGAACAGACTCATTAATAATAAAGCTGGTGCTGTTCAAGATGGAACCACACCACAGCAGCATGTCCCACTGAACATGCTGCTTATCAGGGCTCCCGCTAAATGCTTGCAAAGCAGTATCCAGGCGTGTGGTTGTTTCACACACCGTATGTGACTCTTTCCAAGTAATTTAAACAGTTTGGTTAAAATATTTAAGCCACAGTGGTGCAAAAATACAGTAATATCAAGTCAAAGCGGTGCTTTTCAAAAAAGTGGATAAACAGGCAGCAAAAGACTGGGAAACTAGTGGAATGCTGAAATACAAAGACCTGGTGGAACGACTTATGGGCAGAGCCAATAACATGATGAAAATGAAAACATGGAAACCACAGAAGCTGAGTCATAAACAAGTAAAGACAGGGGTGTTCTCTGCAACAGACTGAGTGGGCAGCTGTGGACATTTTGAAAGCAAATCTGGAAAGAATTTGTAGGATTTCATTATCACGGTCATTGTTGTTTACTGACTGAAAAGGAGAAGGCCAGAGCCATTAATACTGAGCACTAAACATTCACATTTTGGAGCACTATGCGACCCTCCAGTTGATGCCTTTTTCAAGGAAAACAGTGGGACACCGCATCCACTACAGTATGACCCTGTAGTAGAGTCAGAGTGTTAACTGACCTGCCTGCAGTTCAGACCAACCCCAAACCTTTGAGCAACTAAAATCTTACATAAAACAAGAATGGGACAAAACCACAGGAGAACTTCTCCTCAGTTCCCAAATGTTTGTCCAGATTTCAGTCTTGAACAAAGTGGTTCACTGAATCAAATGACCAGCACCTCACTGCTTTAAGCCAAATAATGGTTAAATATGCAAAAAATAAATAAATAAATAAAAGGGGCTCTGGGGAATTTTTTTTAATAGACAGATTATAATTATACAGAAATATTTAAATCAGAAATGGCCTACTGCATTTACGATGAAACACATCGTAATGGTTCTCTCTGTCTCAGGTACATCCTGTTGATGACACTACAGGACAGGAATGAGAAGCTGTTCTACCGTTTGCTGACCTCCGACATCGAGGAGTTCATGCCAATCGTCTACACTCCCACTGTCGGCCTGGCTTGCCAGCAATATGGACTTGCCTTCAGGAGACCAAGGTAAGCTTCATTCCACTCACCAGCACTTCATTAGGTACACTTTGCTAGTCCTGGTTGGATATTTGCTTAAAAATTGCTTTAATTAAAATCAATGGGTAAGATTTAAGCCCCACAGTGTGCATAGACTTGAATGATTTTTTTTTCCTTGCTCTCATGCTCGTTTTCGGCTCATTTTGTGTCGCTTTTGTTGTGGATGTGCATCAGTGTCAGTGTCAGTCAGAAAACAGATCTAACTACTAGCATCATCACTTGCCTCATTTACAGAGGACTCTTCATCACCATCCATGACCGAGGCCACATTGCCACAATGCTCAACTCCTGGCCAGAAGAAGACATAAAGGTAAACGGCATGCACTTAATCTGGCAGCTGCTGATTTCTGAGAACTTAATGTCTCAGACACGTTAGTGAAAGTATCTGCCTTCATCCACAGGCCATCGTAGTGACTGATGGGGAGCGTATCCTCGGCCTGGGGGACCTGGGTAGCTATGGGATGGGCATTCCCGTGGGGAAGCTGGCGCTCTACACAGCCTGCGGTGGGGTTCGGCCGCAGCAGTGTCTCCCTGTGCTACTGGATGTTGGCACAGACAACCAGGTGAGCGCAACCTCAGAGGAATCAGGTTTTATGAGCTGGGATGGTAGCTCATAAAACCTGGTTCATCTGATATAATATCAAAGATCTGGCAATCATTTACAGATGCATATGCATGCTTGGTTTAAGTCTTTGATTAATTTGCTGACCTGTTAAATGTCCTTCTGTTCAGGCACTGCTCAATGACCCTCTGTACATTGGACTGAAGCATAAGAGGATCAGAGGAAAGGAGTACGATGAACTGATCGACGAGTTCATGCAGGCAGTGACAGATAAGTGAGTGAAAGCATGGGTGAATGAAGGATGAGGAGGGAGTGCTGATGTCAGATTAATCATGCTGTTCCTCCACAGGTACGGGATGAACTGCCTCATACAGTTTGAGGATTTCGCCAACAACAACGCATTTCGCATCCTCAACAAGTACAGGAATCGATACTGTACCTTCAACGACGACATCCAAGGTGCTTTATTACTCATCGTGTTACAGCTAGGAGCGTCTTACCTTTTATAATATACACTACAATTTGTCGATGGTTTCAGTTGGGTAACATATTTCTGAAATCGTCCTCATTTTGCAGGATTCCTGTTCCAGAAATACAATGCTTCAGACAGCAAATGAAAACATAGCAAACACAGATCAAGATTCAGTGAAGACTCAAAACCAAAAATGAAACAAAGAAGTAAAACTAGAGCAGCTTACTCTAAACAGGCAGATATATTTGCCCTCACTAGCCAAAGTCACCAACTGTTCCCCAGTGATGATCATCATTTTAATTTTGCAATAAAAATGAAATCAGAGATACTTTATCGTCGTGACTGTAACGCGTCAGGTTACTTCGTAGAAATCAAGTAACTGCTGCTTCAGCAAACTCCTGAAGTCCAAGATCAGCTACTTTCTGGCTGTTTAGTACAGTGAAGCAGGTCACACAAATAAGAGAGTCAAACAAAAAATAAAAGTCAAACTAATGCTTTGTAATTAAAGTAACTGGTCATACTAGCTGAAGCAGAAAACCACACATTGAAATTTAAATTTAAGAAAGTCAGTGTCAGTGCTGATAATGTTGCCCCTTTAATTTTCTTCTTTCAATCGTTACAAAGTTTCACTTCAACACATCAAAAAGTGCTTATTTAAATTTCACCATCTTTACTTTCCATATTGTTATCGTGCACTGACAGTTCACTTGTTAACTGTTAACTCTCACCTCATCAGTGGTTCCTAACCTGAGGGTAAGCTCAAAACACATTTTAGGGGGATGGAAAAGGTTAAAAAGTATTTTCTGCTAAAGGTCTGTGCAAAAGTCATGGCCTTCCCCTCATTTCTTTATATTTTGCTTCCAAGGAGGCAGACCTGATTCTCATTGCAAAGTTTTTCTCTGGACATTGACAGCTTTTTCACTGATTTTCAACCACATTCTTGCACCTGATCACTTTCATAGGAATCCTTTATTGTTTGTTTGTTTGTTTGTTTGTTTTTGTACAGTGTTTCACTGTAAGAGATCATGAGAGAGACTTCAGACAGCAATCATGAGTGTTTTGTTTTTCCTGCAGGCACGGCTTCTGTAGCTGTTGCGGGGATCTTAGCAGCTTTGAAGATCACCAAGAACAAATTGTCAGACCACACTTTTGTCTTCCAAGGGGCAGGCGAGGTAAGAGGATTTGCCTTCTAGGATTTTATGCTGTTTGGAGCAAAAATAACCGTCCTTAATCCCTGAGAGATAGGAAAACAGCGCCTTCTGTCAAATTGGAGTTACAAAGGGTTTCATTTACTTTTTTTACAAAAAAAAATGTTTGAAAGACAACATACCAAATTTTACTGTGTTTTGAAGAAGAGAACATGCTATATACTAGATTTTTAATTTGATGCCAGCACTACAT
Source organism: Tylochromis polylepis (assembly GCA_015107715.1). Classification (NCBI taxonomy): domain Eukaryota; kingdom Metazoa; phylum Chordata; class Actinopteri; order Cichliformes; family Cichlidae; genus Tylochromis; species Tylochromis polylepis. Next base: position 6,911 of record VVHJ01056395.1, read on the forward strand.
GAAAAAGAAAAATGAGAAAGCAGCATTTTTCTTTGAGAAGTGAAATGCGTGGAGAATGTGGCAGTATATGTTTCTCCATTACCTGTATATGCAGTTAATGGTGCACAGATGTTGAGGTGCAGTAATGCATCTCTGTACCATGACTCCAGGACTTTCTTGAAGAATTTCAGTTTTGGATTTTTGGGATCACAGGACGGGTTTCCACTTCACCTTTTTCTTTTCAGGCACACAAAAACATAAAAAGATTTTCCTAACATTTGCTATTTGTAGTTTTTATTCATCGTTCATGCTCCGCCCATGGCTGATAGGTGTTTCTCCTCTTCTTTACTTTTTAAGATTTGCATTGGTTGTTATTAATAAAAATAGACTGGCAAATGGCTTATTAGCAAATAAGTAATAATAAATGGGATTTGCTCTAAAGATCACAACCATTTAAGATTGAGTGTTGTCTCTCGCAGAGAGAATTATTTCTTGCTTTTGATAAAATAAATCATGAAATCAGCCGAATAAGCAGAATAAAATGAATGGATGGATCAGGAAATCCACAAATTCTTCGTTGAAAATTTGTTGAATGCTTCCTGGAGTGATAACCTGGAGAAAACCAGCTCCCAGTTTGAATTTAAGAGACACCATTTCTTCTTTTAATATTAGGCTTATGGGCGATCGTGGCTCAAGAGTTGGCAGTTTGTCTTGTAATCGGAGAAGTTGCCGGTTCGAGCCCCGGCTCGGACAGTCTCGGACAGTCTCGGTCGTTGTGTCCTTGGGCAAGACACTTCACCCGTTGCCTACTGGTGGTGGTCAGAGGTGGTGCCAGTGTCCGGCAGCCTTGCCTCTGTCAGTGCGCCCCAGGGTGGCTGTGGCTACAATGTAGCTTGCCATCACCTGTGTGTGAATGGGTGGATGACTGAACATGTAAAGCGCTTTGGGGTCCTTAGGGACTAAGTAAAGCGTTATACAAATACAGGCCATTTACCATTTAGGCTTAAAACCTTTTACTTTTTACCCCTCAGCTGTAAAAGGCCTGTCAGGTATTGTTGTAACTCAGCCTTAATGATGTAACTATAGTTATATTGCTGGAATAGGTGACTCTGAAGAAGCCCTTGGATGTCATAGGCTCAGGCTGCTGGGTGGCTTCCCATGAGTGAATCTTTTTCACTCGCCTCGTTCAAACATCGACTCAGACATTTATACACCACCTCTGGATGTCATTAAAATTTGGCTCTTCTCTCACCTTGGTTATGCCTAATCCTCATCTCTCTGGGCTCTCCTGTTTCTCTTTCCCATCACCCCCAATCAATCGAGGCAGAAGGCTCCTTTTCCCTAAGCCTGGTACTGCCGGAGGTTTCTTCCTGCTAAAAGGGGGTTTTCTTTCCCACTGTCGCCAAGTGCTTGCTGATAGGGGATCATCTTCTTGTTTGGGGTTTTCTCTCTAACATTGTAGGCTCTTTACTTTACAGTATAAAGGTCCTTGAGGTGGCTACTGTTGTGATTTGGTTCTATGTCAATAGAATTAAACTGAATAATAATTTCCTTCATTTTACTATTTCAGCATCAGGTCTTTCACAGAGCGGTCCAGCTATCTCCATCTTTAAATTTGAAAGACTCTTCTTCTGTGTAATTTTTTTTTATTACTTTTTTTTTTTTTTAATAACCAGTCATGTTACAAATTAACCTTACTTGTTTTAGCATTACTTTCTAACATTACCCCCATCCCAATTTTTTGAAATGTGGTGCTGGCATCACATTTAGAATTCACTAATTGATATGATGCCTTTGTACCATTTTAAAATGTGTATGTATTATACACAGCACAGTAGCCTAAATATTTATTGAGATTAGGTTTGCATCTAAAAGTGGGGACTATAAAGCAGATGGAGAATTGTTCTAACTTTTTTTTCTCCCCACCAGGCTGCTTTGGGTATAGCTCATCTGCTTATAATGGCCATGGCCAAGGAAGGATTGAGTAAAGAAGAAGCTGTCAAGAAGATCTGGATGGTGGACTCGAAGGGCCTCATTGTGAAGGTAAAATATTTCTTCATATGTTTCCTAAAGCACAAAACAGCTGGATGTGGAGTTGTGAAAACAGCCTTTATGCACAAATACAGGGAAGAAGCCACCTAAACCACGAGAAGGAGGAGTTTGCTCATGAGCACGCACACCTTAAAACGCTGGAGGAGGTGGTGAGCACCATCAAACCCACTGCCATTATAGGTGAGTTTACTTGACTAAAGTGCATGCAGTGGATAAATCCTGGATTTTTTTTCAGCTTTGTATTACTTTAAAGGCTAAAAACGTCCACAGTGTCATACGTAAAACTATTTTTTTTTAACCATTTACACTAATTCCCAACCAGGTACAGGAAAACACAGAAAGCTATTTAAGGTGAATTTCTTGCATCCAGCTTTGTTTATTAGAGTAACACCTTGGTAATTTGCTACAAATTAACTAATTCTCTCTCTTTTCATTTAACCCAATTCATCAAATTCCAAAGTATTTTCGATGTTCATTGGTTTAAATTTCAAACACTGCATGTTTGATGAACTGCCAGAACTGTACAGCATTGTTTCAACATTCAAATTATGATTTTTTTTAATTACTTTTTTTTTTAACTTCAAGTAAGATAACTACAAAAACAAATGGATCCTAACTTAAAAACTAAAAACTGAGTCTTTAATTTTAAACAGATTTCACTAAACCACGAGCAGAGTCCTTTAAATGATGGTGTTGTCCACATTGTTGTGTTAGTGCCATTGTTGTGGTGAACCTGGTGTGTTCTCGTTTTGAAAAAGGTGTTGCTGCAATTGGAGGAGCCTTTACAGAGAAGATTATTAAAGACATGGCGTCTTTCAACGAGAGGCCAATCATCTTTGCTCTGAGTAATCCTACCAGCAAGGCCGAGTGCACAGCAGAGCAGTGCTACAAGCTCACGGAGGTAATGGTCAACTCACCACTGAGTGATAGGGCGTACCTTTACTGTCAGTGCAAGAGAACAGAACATGTAAATGTATGACCCAGCCTTATATTTGACTGCTTCAGCTAGTCTACAGATACGGCTCTTGTAGTCCAATTCATGTCACCAGACTTTGCGCTAACAGCTGAGTCTGTTTGAGGCTCAGGAAGATGTTTTCTCCCAAAATTACAACCCCAATTCCAACAAAGTTTGGATGCTGTGTAAAATGTCAAAGTAAACTCATAAACTCATATTTTTTCACAATAGAGCACAGAGAGCAAATCAAATGTTTCAAATGATAAAATGTACAATTTTAAGAAAAAAATAAGGTCATTTTTAGTTTGATGGGAGCAGTACGTCTCAGGGTTGGGGCAGGGTTTACGTTTACCACTGTGTGGCATCATTTCTTCTTTTAACAACACTCTGTAAACATCTGGGAACTGAGCTGCTGGACTTTCAGGAGAGGAATGCTGTCCCATTCTTGTCTGATAAAGGATTCTAGCTGCTCAACAGTCCTGTGTCTCCTTCATCATGTTTTTTTGTTTCGTGACGCTCGAGATGTACTACAAAGCCATGCTGGTGTAACAGATGCAGTATGTGGTTTGTCATTGTGTTGTTGAAATATGTAAGACTTTCTCTTAAAAAGATCTCATTTGGATAGGAGCACATGTTACTTTAAAATCTTTCAGCACTGGTGGTGTCTTTCCAGGTCACGGACATCCAATATTGATTTTTGACCTGGTCCTTCCGCACGGAGATTTCTCAGAATCTGTTGCTGATATTGATATTGTACTGGAGACGATGAGCTACCCCTCCGTGAATCGCTACCATATCGTGGTTGAGGGGTTTGTGTGTCCCAGGGATCCCAGGGGCTATGTTGTCCGGGGGCTTTTGCCCCCTGGTAGGGTCTCCCATGGCAAATTGGTCCTGGGTGAGGGGCCAGACAAAGAGCAATTGAGAAGACCCCTATGAAAGAAAAACCGAGGGAACAGTTCGCCCTGCCAGGGTTACTGGGGCCCCGCCCTGGAGCCAGGCCCGGGGAGGGTGCCCGAGGGTGAGCATCTGCTGGCCAGGCCTTAGTCCATGGGGCCCAGCCGAGCACAGCCCGAAAAAGGGACATGGACCCATCCTCCTGCAGGCCCACCACCCGCAGGAGGCGCCGTAGGGGTCGGGTGCAATGTGTGCCAGGCGGTGGCCAGGAGTGGAGGCCCTGGCGGACTGATCCCCAGCTACCAAAACTAACAAATGTGGTTTTCGTCCTGGTCGTGGAACATTGGACCAGCTCTTTACCCTCTCAAGGATACTTGAGGGTGCATGGGAGTTTGCCCAACCAGTCTACATGTCTTTTGTGGACTCGGAGAAGACATTCAATCGTGTCCCTCGGGGCGTCCTGTGGGAGGTGCTCCGGGAGTATGGGGTGTCTGGCCCATTACTACAGGCCATTCGATCCTTATACAACCGTTGCAAGAATTTGGTCCGCATAGCCGGCAATAAGTCGGACCTGTTCCTGGTGGGTGATGGACTCTGCCAGGGCTGCCCTTTGTCACTGATCCTGTTCATAATTTTTATGGACAGGATTTCTAGGCGTAGCCAAGTGGCGGAAGGCTTT
>VVHJ01056399.1:0-22186 GCA_015107715.1 Tylochromis polylepis
TGTTTGGAGAAGACAACAAATAAAGCCACTTAAGTTCATTTTCCACCTCTACGAGTCCTGCATTTGGGTCCACCATTCCGCCTGCCACACAGCAGATCATGACACAAACTCTGAAAATTAACATAAGCCACAACAGTACAACAGTGAACCACAAGGCACACAAAAGTGTGTGCGTTTTTGACTGACCTGATACCTAATTGGCATTTTTTTCAGCATTCAGCTTATTCTCCATCTCTGCTCCACCCCTCTGGTAACCATGAGTTACTCCAGGCGACTATAGGGGTGGGTTTAAAATCGAGTTTCCCATTCAAATCGATTTTAGCTTGAATAACGCAATATCGATTCATTAAATCCTGAATCGATTTTTAAATATGAATGTATTTTGCCAGAAACGCCAGAATCTCAGGTTAAAGCTCACAAAACTATTTCAACAACCACCAAACAGCTAAAACAGCAAATGAGAGCAGGTAAACGGATTCCACACAAAGACGTAAACACAAAGCAGATCCCCTCATCCACCCGAAGGCACGTACACAGACACGCCATCGGGACTGAAAGCCGACAGCTCACAGATTCTGATGCTGCATGTTTCATTACTCTCCCACCAAAATTCACTGAAGCAGCGTCAAAACTATGCTTCACATTTGATAAACATCGTCATTAATTCCCTCTTATTTTTGCTGTTTTGCTACCACCACGATAAAATCACACTTCCTGCACAGCTCTTTCTCTCTCTCAGTGTATTTCAGAAGTTTCCCATATCAAATCTGTTTTCTGCATTATTCGCTTGCTTATTACGCACCAGTCTACCGTTGTGTACAGTGCTGTCGGCCGTTGTTTTTTTGTTTGTTTGTTTGTTTTCCAAAAATGACCTCCAACAAGAAAGCCCAATTTCTGCTGTTCCATACCAAAGAAATGTAAACTTTTTAAAATAATGTCAAATTACAAAACGCTTGGCTGTGTCTCCAATAAAACCTTTTTAACTTTGTTCTGCTTCACTTCAGCAGCATCATGTAATGTTCATATGTTAATTCATGGTTTTCTTCCGTTTTTGATCTACTGCAGAATATTTTTAAGGGGTTTATCTGCTATAAAAAGCCAGGCCAGGAAAATCGCCTTCATGTTTTTCTGTGTTTTATCCTCAGTTACAGCAGATGCCTTTGTGTTAAAGTGATGCTTATACCTTTGATGAAGTCTCACAAGTGTCAGCTTTGTTTTAATACATAGATATAAAAATATGGATATGTACTGATAAATGATCAGAATTATAATATTTCTGACTGTCTGAGTCAAAACTGAATCGAATCGATTATAGAAATCAGTGACGATACCCAGCCCGACATGTAACCTCATGGATAGAGAAGCTGGTAGGCGGAAGGTGCCTTACAGAAGGAGAAAGAGACATGCTACAAGCCTCTCTGTGCTTATTTTTGCGCACTATAGACACTGTCACTGTAATTTTCGGGATCAACTTATAAAGCATAAACACGAGATCACTAAAATATGACACTTTCTTGCAGATTAAATCCACTAAATCTTCGCTTCTCTCACACGTGGACCCGTACTTCCGTCTGCGTACTGCAGATGGCGTTATTTATTTGGGGGTGACAGGAAGCTTGGTCCTGGTTTCACGCATGCGCAGATACCCTCTAGTACTAAATGGAGGCTGTTTGAAACAACTGAGCAGCTTACTGTGGTCGACAAGTTGAAAGCATCCGATGATATTGCCTTTAATTACCTGCTAATAACGGTAGTCAAGAACGGTCAGTATGGGTGAGTTAAAAAATGTGCGTCTGCCCGCGAAAGTTAGATAGAAATCCACCATTAATAACGATTTAAACGATTTATAGCTGTTAGCTTAACCAATGAACGTCAAATGGACAAAATTTAGTATTTATAAGCACCACCTTTATCTTTTACTGGGTGTGCCTTTGTTGTTTCTTGATATTTAGCTTTTCCATATTTAGCACTGAACTGATACAACAAGATTTACTGTAATCTGTTTAAGCTTTGTGTGATGAACTGTAAACTGTATTCAAACGCTGACACGGTACATTTAACGTTACATTAACGATAAAGTGGTGCCAGGTGGGATATCTGCGCTTTGCTTGTCCAGATAAATACCTGTAAAATTAAGGTATACCGTCATTCTAATGCTCAGAGCCTGTCAAGTGAAGTGACTGTTGCGTATGTGGTACACTTTAAAACAACAACTAATAAAAACAACTTGTAATTCAAGTTAAAATGCGATTCATTGCAAACCTCTCATGTAAAAGATAACTCAAATGAAAAGCACGATTACAATGAAAAGGAAAGGTAAAGTAAGCAAGTAAGATAAAAACCTAACCAACTTAAAAGAGTAAATAAGAAAAAACTTGACAGTGGACTTGGGGGGGAACCTATAAGGCTTGACTGTTCCAGAGTCTGCAGGCTATAAACAGAGAAATCCCATCCACTTTAGGTTTTTAGGTGTGGTTAGGGAGCTGAACATGAGGCAATATATGGAGATAATTGATCTGTAATATATCATCCAGCTGATCCTTGAAGGGTTCTCAAAAAATAGAAAAATGTAATGGTTACAAAATTCTTGAGCCATCCTGGCCATATTTTGCTTCCAAGGAGCCAGGGTTTAGTCCAGTCTTTGTACCTGACCATTTTCTGAGAAACATTTTCTTTCGGTTGTTTGTTTGTTTGTTTGTTAAGCCACTTAACACTGACCTATAAATCACCCAAACATAAAAAAGATACCCAACTCAAAATCCAGCAATGGCCTGACACAGACCTGAGAGATGTGGCCATTACAACTTATATCTGTAAATATATTGTTTCATGCTTTGGTCAAAACACTCGACTTCAGGTATACAATGCCCAGCCGAAAACACTTCACACAAGTTAAGTTGCTGCGTTTACATTACGAGTGTTGGGCCGAAGTATTGGAGGAAATCTGCAATGTAGCATGCTACGCTGTAACAACAGATATGTGGACAAGCCGAACAACGCATCTCTGTATGAGCTTAATGGTGCACTTGATCCGAGACTGGACACTCTGCAGTCAATGTTTGCAGACAGGCTAGTTTCCTGGCGATCATACAGGAGTAGTAATGATAGCCGGGGGCCTCAGGGACGCTCTTGCGTGACTGCGTGGGGTCAGCTAATGTGTGTCACAACGGGATAATGCCATGTAAGGCCTTATTTAATTCATTTTGAATTATTTCATTTAAATGTAAAAAATAAATAGTCATTTCAATGTGGTGATAATATAAACTATTCACTAAATTTTAAGATCTTTAAGTCCATCTCATGGAAAATCGGAGCAAAAATAAAGGTGTTGCGTTTATATTTTTGTTGAGTATATATAAGAGGTAATACAAACATGGATAATTATTTGTAAGTTTAAGTGTTTCGTAGTTAGTAAATCCAAGGAAGTAGATATAAAAACACCAAGATTTTTAACTACAGTTGTTCATATGCGGATAGAGGATCGAGTGCTTTTGTTAGGGTATTAACAGAAGTGAGGGGTAAAATGACTTAGGTTTTGCTGCCATTTATTGAGGAAAATTTTTTAGATCTGAACAGATCTGAATAATCACTGAGCCTTTACATCAAGTGCTACGAAGAAGTTTGTAGAAATCAGAAACACCAGAATATTGGCTGATAATCTCCTTCATCATTCCTAACTGTAATGCGTTCCTTGGTTTATTTCCTCAGATGGTGGCGCTAATGGTGCTGAGCAAGTGGAGAAAGAGAGCTCATCCCCTCCAGCTGGAACACAGTCTCCTATCATGGACCGTAACCCATCACCACCCCCAGACGCAGCAGATGGAGCGGAGGACGAAGATGTGGATGCCATTGGAGACACCGTTTACAGCAAGCACTGGCTTTTTAGCACCCTGACTCGTCTCATCCATGTAGGCAGACTGCTGGTGTAAAATGAAGTGATAAATGTTGCACGTTTCATTCAGCACTTAAGTCATGCATCGGGTTGTTGGTTCGGTAGGTGAAAGTGAGCAGTGTTACAGCAACATTTCCTAATATCTGTAAAATTGTCTTGCAGATGGTCACAGAGCATTCAGAAGAGCGCTCTGAAGGTCCAATGCAGCTATCTGATGATGATGAGGAAGACTTGTGTAGAGTGTGGGATATGGCAATGGATAAGGTAGAGTTTCTCTTCTGTGTCCCAAAGACCAAACACTGTTTGTTTTCCTTGTTAAAGGAGAATAGTTTAATTTGAACAGATGACGTTGAGGTAGGTATACTGCCCAACAGAATAGAGAAATCAATCAGTTATTAAAGAAAAGGTGAAAAATAACAACAGAATTTTCATTTCTACAGGTAATCTTTCCAAATACCAAATGATGTGACAGCTTAAAATATTGCTCTGTCACACATGATGCATACAGCTTGTGTCCTGTTTAATGGTGATTATCGTGGTTATATTGATCACAATCATGGAAGGAGTGGCCCCCACATTATGAAGGTGTGGTTGGGGACTTCCTATAACCATTATGCTAACATCAGTTATATTATCAATGATGCTTTCACAGGTTTTCATACCTTTTATTGGCAATGGTTATTATGTAACCTGTGAATTGTGACAGATCGTAAGGTAGATAAGCTACTACGTCATTGGTGTTCTGGTTATCATTTCAAAATGTTTACTTTTCGTTTTTATTATTATCAATGTTAGTTTTACTCTAATTATTATATGGAGGGCGTGTGTAAGGGCAAGATATGAGAATAGGTTTTACAATAAAATAAAATACTTTGTGAAGGCAGCTGACTCATAGTCATGTCAGTGTATAGTACTGTGCAAAAGTCTTGAGCCAAGTCTCATTTCTTTATATTTTGCTTGGAAATGGGTGCACAGATTTAGTGAAACAACTGCAAATATACATGGAAATGGACTATATAAGGCAAAAACAGAGTATGTATAATTCTGAAAGCCAGCCATCTGGTATGACTGCCTTTATTCTTCAACACAGTCTGAACCCTCTTAGGCAGCTTTCTTGTCATTTCTATAAGTAGACTTCAGGAATAGTTCTCCAGACATTCAAAGCACTAATTTGTGATGTCTGCTTCCTGTTAGTCCATGACTGAAAGTGTTCCATTGTGTTTTTATCTACCTAGGCATAGTTTCACTGCATTGGTGATGGTATTTCATGGTGGATCAAAGTCTGATGGTTACTTTTCTGTGTTTATAATTCCATCTATTTTGACAAGATCCTCAGCACCACTGGCTGAAGTGTAGCACCAAACTATGACAGGGGCTTCACCTGATGAAAATCAGCTAATGTTCAAATAAAAACTTTGAAAGCCCTTCAGAAAGTCTGGAGAACTGTTGCTCAAGGCCATTTTAAAAAATTACAAGAAGGTTGGCTCGCTGGAAGCAAAACATAACAAAATGAGGGGTGACTCAAGACTTTTGCACAGTGTTGTATGAATCTCAGGAAACAGGCAGGTTATAGTGACATATCTACAAAGACTAAAACTAAAGACATGTCATCTGTATTTTTTACTGCAAGTAGTTTTGTTAACAAACTAAAATTGGTTTTATCACAACTGGTTTTGGTATCAGTACAGCCAAGTTTATAATAGCTATCTTTTTTGCATTTAAAGTATTTAATTACAAAGCAGAGCAAATAGTGCTGGTTTCTACCTGCCTGCCTTTCACATGGTCTGCAGTTAAAAGTGATTCATTAAATGTTTATATATTTACTACTAACTGATTATTTATTTACCACCTGTTTGTAGGATGTGGCTGGTTTTCTGCAGGAATTTAAAGCTGCAGATATCCTTCTAGGAGTGATTGCCAAATCACATTGTCCTCGACTTACAGTGAGTGAAATCCTTTTTCAACTCATGCTTTCTCTACCAGAATAAAATCCTGTACAATTAATTTAATTTCTAATACATTTCTGATGCTTTCTTTTTTTTCTCTAGGAAATTAGTGTGGGAATCCTTGGGAACATTGCTTGTTTTCCTGAAACTTGTATGACTTTGAGCCAAAATGAGGACTTGGGGTGGGTAAAAAAAAAACAGTTCTCTGATAGATGTTGTGCATGAATGGGTTTCAATCTAATAAATGCAATTCTCTTTGTGTCCACAGGTCTGTGCTGCTGCTGCTTCTGGGAGATACCGATCCTCCAACACTGCTGGAAACAAGCAGGTGAGATTTGTATTTTATGTAGACGTGTGAAATAGAGAAACTGAAAGAGAAATATTCATATTTCCTCATGATGTTTGCAGATTGCTGCTGACCTGTTTTTCTCAGAAAGATGTCTATTCATTGTGGCTTCAGCGAATACGACAGCAGATGTCTGTGTGCTCCAACCTCTGTTTCATCATGTGCAGCTCTACCAACAGTATTTATTTTTTTTATTCTGTTTAATTCCAGTTTTATTCTATTTCTCCAGTAATAACCTGGTTACTTGTATTGTTTGACACTGCAGGTCCTTGTGCTTCCTATAATTATTGTTGACATGAGTGTGTTGTAAAATTGTCATTATAAATATATACTGAATGTGTTTACAGCGGATCTGCTTGAGAAGGTGGGAGAACTAGTTGACAAATTGTTTGACCTTGATGAACAGCTAATGAAGAGTTGGATCACAGCTCAGCAGGAGGATGATGGCGAAAGCCATCTGGAGATGATCTCATGTCTTCTTGAGGCAGCCAAGCAGCTCAGGTGGGAATCTGAATGTGGAGAGAGATTGTTTTATGAAGTATTAGTATTACTGTTTTTGATGACATATATTATTTTACCAGGCTTTTACTGCAGAGTTAAACTAAATATGAAATTGAAGGTGAGGTTGATTGTCAAGAATCAACAGTATTAAATTGTTTTCACAGGTCAGAGAGTCCGAATGGCTTAGAGGTTTACCTTCATATCCTCCAGTTACTCACCACTATAGATGAGGGGATTCAGGTTTTTGGTAAGACAAGTCATTCTGGCTGTTGACTGATCACTGCAGTATTGAAATGCTGTACTTAAACCATTATCAGATGAGAAGAGAGAAGTGGTTGCCTTCTAAAATTAGACTTTGTGTATTCCTTCTAGCTGCTTCTGATGGACCGGGGAAATCGGTATGGGAGTTTGTCTGTGACGTTGTGTGTGAGGACCTCTGCCAGCCCAATGATCTTCCAGTTGTACTGCATGAGCAGAAAAGCATTCTGGTCCAGGCATTTGCCGTGCTGCAGGCTCTTTATAAATGTCACGATGAGTGGTGCAGCAAAAGTGACACAAGTAAGTTTTCATAAAGCTACACTGAGGTTTAGTTGCACTTTATTTTTCAACCACAGAGATGGTTGCAGATAATGATAAGTCCTCTTGATGGCCATACAAGAAGTGAAGAAAGCAGATTTGGTGGTCAGCCCACTGTTGATTGAATAATTAGTTTAAACTAATGTTGCTGTATATCAAGGTATGATTTTCAGTGCCATCCTAAGAATAGACACTTCTCTGTCTGTTAAGCTGTTGTCATATTGAGGCCTAAAACAGCACCAGAGGCCACCAGTCTGTATGTTCACAAACATTCAGCTGAGCTCTGAAACAGGACTGCAAACAGTAAACAAAGGCTAAACTGTGTGGAAGTGTTCAGGCTTTAGTCTCTTTGATAAGGATGACCCATCTGTGCAGTTTCTGTTTGTTGGGTGATGAATGAATATTACCATTATTTTTTTTCAATTTGCTGCATTTTTGGATGAGTGCCTCTAGGTTTGCCTCTCATTGGGAGCATCTTGCGGGTATGCCAGTACCAAAATGAGTGCAAAGACAACAGTGCAAACAAAGAAGATGAAAAAGATGAACAGCTCGAGACCCTTGCAGAGATCACAGCAGAGTTTTTGGCTGACCTCTTCATTCACATTCAAAAGGTAATATTTAAGGAATTGCTTTGCTCACTTTTCCACTGCGTTGGCCAGATCATTTTAATCAGCAGCCAGTGAAAAACAAGGTTTGGATATGGAATTTTTTTTTTTTTCCATTTTAGGACACAGTTGCAGATTTGGTGAAGAAAGTTTACCTCACAGAGAAAACCTGCCTCGCAGCTGCCGCCACTTTACTTCCCAAATTTAAGAATTCAGTAAGTGCGCCTTCTAAATCGTTAACTTACAATGAGACATTTGAACATGTGAACAGATACCGTTCAAAGTGGTTTAAGCCATTTTAGTTTTAGTTTTGTCAGAAATAACAGGAAAATTTGTCAATGTCCCACAGACTTACTGCTTTTACTTAAGGAGGACAAACTGTCCTTATGTGCAGAGTTGCCTCCTAAGATACAATCAGATTTTTAAGATCTGGAGTCCTTGTAGGATCTCTCATAGGGTTAGTATGTTACAGCGAATCACTCTTCATCATGAAATTCATATTTATATTACTTTTGAAATGATTTACTGAGAAAAACGATTTATTCATAGCAAAATGAACAATGACATTCTTCACTGGGTATAAAAAGCGAATGCTCAGAATACTACTATACTATTTAAAACATCACATAATTCTTGTCCAGATGTTGTGATACATGCAAACTGTAGGCAGAAATTGTTGACCTGTAATGCTATTAATACAGCAAAAGACTTATTTTAGAGCTCGTGTCAGATGTGTGATGGACTGCTGCCATACTCCCACAGCTCCTGTGGAAAATAAACATTATGTTTCCACCCTGCCCTTCCTCCTCTTGTGCAGTTTCAGCACCTGCAGACCGTGTTGTCAGAGGCTGATCCCCAGTTGGCAGATGTGATAAGGACACAGTGTCCCATCTGAAGCACCCTGCAGATCAGTGTTCAGCACTCATTCAGACTCTCACCTCTGCTTTTTATAGCAGCCAGAATTTCCTCTCCAAAGATCCGGCTTCAAAACGAGCTATTTGCATTTCCACTGGAAGGAAAACATCACAAATGGCAAACTGTCATTTATTTGAATATTGTAAGCTACTTTTAACTCAAGTCTGGAAAATTAAAGTTGTTTTTTTTAAGCCTTTTTTTTTTTTAAGAATACTATTTTTGTATTTGATTACTGACAGCATTTAATTAGAAATAATTTGTCTTTAAGCCTTTTTTTTAAGTCTTTATCATGTACAAATTGCAAAAAACAGTTGAATAATCTGCAATGAGGGGTTCTAGTCATTATTCCTAAAGAGCCTGGATTCAGAACGTAGTATTAATAAAATATTTTTCTTAACATTCAATTTCATTCAACACAATTTAGAGCATTTTATTAAGACAGCCAACTGGCCCCAAAACTTAATAATGTCAAACTGCAATTTTTAAGTGTTTTTTTCTATAGTAGTAGTTATATATTTCGTTATATAAGTGTAAATATGAACTCACTTTGATTATTTAAATGCTTCTGACTTTATCTTTTTTCTTTCCTTGTGTCTGTCAGGCACACGCACAGGAGAAAATATCTTCTCACAGGCTGAGACAAGAAATTTCTAACCAAACATTAACAAAGCTGTATGCTTACTTCTAAAATACTTAAAAATAGGCTCTTAAATACTCTAAAAGTATGTATATTTTTATTCATCCTAGATTTTTATATAATTATATTTAAAACATAAATGTCTATTTAAGATAAAACTGAGCTAAGTACATGGGCTCACCTTTTTAAGCATATGAGTAATGATGCTAATGCTGGTGACAACATCAAGTGTTTACCAGAGGGTGACAGTCACTCTTATAAGGACAATAAAATTAGATGAAAGGCTTGAGCCCGGCAACAATGAACTCATTTGGTTTCCAAATACGCCATTTCGCCCACTCATGGAGAAGAGCAGGAGAACCTGCGCATTTCCAGCAAAGCTCAGGAAGGCTCTGTGAATATAGCAGCTTTTTAATTAAAGCTTGGATTGATGTGAATGCGCTTTCTAATGGAAATCCAGAGTGTACGTGAGACAGATCGCCCTATGAGGGGGAGAAAAAACAAAACAAAACACGTGTTTGAGCATCAGCTACACCCATGAACCACGTAGGTTGAGGTAATCAGTGTCTTGATCTGGACGTCATGACCTGTTTGTGTTGTAAATGGCTGGAGTGTAATCACGCTTGGCCTGTCAAGCTTGCTTGTAGCCAGTGACTTGCACTGTGCTCGCTGCTCTGTCTGGAAGCCTTGCTCCCAGGCGTGTCATGTCACTGAGATCAGGGTGAAGCCCAGATGTTTCCTGCTGCTCTGCCAAACCTTATTGTTGGTCTGCCAGTCTTCATGGAGAGTTGATATGATCCGACTCCGTGAACACAACACAGCAGGCTGTTCGCTGCGTGGATGGCGTGTTATACACATCACTGGCACTGAGGCATGTCAGATCTGTCGGAACCTGATGTTGGATGTCAGTTATTTCTTTGTTTTTTGCCCACCAATGTGTTGTTCTTTTAAATGACCTAACATTTTGCCTCTCACTGAATTTTGGCTTAACCTTAAGGTCACATCCTGTGAAAGGGCTCTTATAAAACATTGACATGGAAATGTTCTCTTTGAGAGACTGAGGAGTTAATAAAAGTCTCATCTACACCAAGAAACAGACATTAAATATTGAATTGAGGGACCGCATCAATGAAATTAGGAGACTTAACTATTTAAGATTAAAAGGAATTTGTCAAAATCAGCAGACATTTAATTTTTATGATTTTGTGACTTGATCTTTTAATGTACTTTAAATGCATTTTCTGAAGCCTGGGTTATCATAATTGAGCTGTCACAAGTGTGCAGAATGACCCCAACACTGTTGTAGCGGTTGTTGCTGGGGGAGGACGAGCGATAATAAAGGGACAAAGAATGCATGTGCAGTGTCACGTCCCCATCCTTTGATTCCAAGGCCCGTCCTATTCAGATCCGCCAGGTTAAGGCGTGTTAATAAAGACGTATGATGCTAGTGGGTGCAATCAAAGCTCCCTTCAGTTCATTTCCTGAGTTCCCTGGCTTTCTATCTCTTGTCAACAGATTCACCATGAAAACGTTCCCCTCACATTATCCCTGGATATCAAAGCCTCTGACCTTTCCTGCTCGCAAAAAGTGATGTGGCTGTGACGATATTTGCGTTTGCCTTAACCGCCTTTTGTGCTTCTTTAATAAGGTTATCAGTAAGGATAGTGTAATGATAAAATACACAGCGTGGGCGCTATGTAGCAGCTCAGTCTCTTTTATAGAGAGGTGGAAAGGTTGTGAATCACCAGGAATCTCGGGGGGGTCTAACATCCAAAAGAGGCTAAACATCCTACAGTTGATTAAAATAAAATGTTAATTAAAAATAGCTCTCTCCTTTTACTCCTTTTTTTTGGTCTAAAGATTGTGGTGGAGGTTAAATAAGTAAATGTAATATTACATATATTCATTATAAAGAAATATGAAAATAAATAAATTAAGAATAATGAATTAATCTGTGTTTCATATTAGTTAGACATCAGCCTATGAGAGTTATATTTTCTTGCCTTGATCTGGACGTCATGATCTTTGTTTGTGCTGTAAATGGCTAGAGTGTAATCACGCTTGGCGTATATGAAGGCAAATGATTTCATAAAATAAGTTAGTACCACATAAGCAAATTAATTAATATATTTTTGTTTGTTTTTTTTAAAGAACTGCTGTGTTAAAAAAATCCTTTATATTTTTCCTGTTGAATTATGTTTTAAGTTGCTTGTATTGGTGAATCTGTGGCATTTAGGGATGCAACACAGAAAAGTAATACTGCCACTGCCGTCACTTTAACTAATTCTATTTTTTGCATGATCTGATATGACACCAGAATAAACAGAACATGCGTAACATGTTCAGTGATGCTCTATAATTTTTTTTTACATCACCTATAACCTGTCTGTTTTGAATGCAGCAGGTGTTTATGGGCGCAGCTCTAGCCGGTTCTTGTGTACACTGACGCCTGTCACCAAGTGGCATATGTTGCTGTTTGTTCTGCATTGAAAGAAATGGAGCTAATTAAAGAGACGCAGCCCTGTCACAGGAAGTGTACGCAAGCTGACCATTCACTGCTCTGATTAGTTAGTTGTTGAAACAGAGCTCAGGATTAGGTGAAAGACTGGAATTCTATTGATGAAGTGCTATTAGAAGACCTTGAATATTTGGAAATTCAAACACTGGTCTTATAATCAGCTGCTGGGAAGGGAGCACAGATATCCCATCCCACTGGTAACATTCATCTTACAACAAACATTCACTCAAATGATTTCATTTATACCCACTCGTATATCTGAGCTTTCCTATGAAATGCAAGTCCTCACTATTGATATACCATAAAAGAAATTCAATATGGCTGAGTTTGTTCAATAAAACACGTTAAACCAATTCCAATAACGTCTTTATTAATGACTTTTATTATTTAGGAAGAATAATCACTACTTTACTTGAACTGAAGCCTGTCAAATCACAAAATTGCTAAATAAATGAATAAATACATAAACAAATTCACTATCAAATCACTAGATTAATAAATAAATAAATAAAGTTACTATATAATCACAAAACTAATTAATCAAATTACTGTGATATTAAATGAAGCCTTAATTTTAAGGGTAAATTCCCCTTATTTTTTATTTATTTATTTTTTTTTTTACAAAATCTGTACCTGTACATGTACATGTGTGAATGGTTGCATATGTATTTATAATTACATCGTATATAGCCTAGTTTTCATTTTTAGAGTCATGCCAAATATTTGGCACAGCATAGCAGGCAGTTGTAGATAATCTTTATATCAGCATATAAATGCTAGCACATAATAACAGTACCAAAATGCTTACATTCAGTCAGTATTTAAGCTCCTTATTAGATCTTGATTAATCATGATCTTCAGATTTTTTTTTTTTTTGCGTTTCCCATCTTTTATGACAAATAAGTGTTTCTTATTGCATCCCAAACAAACAGACATGTTTGACCATATTTTTTTTTAGTCTTTACTTCTTTACTGTGTAGTTTTTGTTGTGCTGTGTATATGTAACTGTTGTTGGTGTATCCTGAACATGTGAGTGCGAATGTAATCCTTTATTACAACCCTGTATTTCTAAAGTAGGGAAGGAGTCAGTGCATCAAAAGGTGGCATCTGCCCTGCTGAAGTATCATTGAGCAAAACCTCCGGCACTGTGACCCCTGACTTCTCCTTGGAGAGTGCACCACGAATGCACATTGTTATTGTAGTGAGTTAGTGTTGTTCTTTTTCCAAACACTCTGTGAGACGTAGTAAGTTCTAATACACATAATGCGCGTGTTAGCCATAGCCATGGGTGAGATTAGCCAGAGAGATCTCTTGCAGCTTGATGCTCAGACACTGTGAATAAATCCCTCTGATTAAAGGGAACAGAACTGGGACAGACTGGCTACCATGCAGCTTTAACATGCTCAGTCACGTCTGTCACAAACCACAGGAATCTGACCTTTATGAAGTGTGTACAGTGATTTATGCGTTTTCCTTTAAAACTCTTAAAAAACAACTTTGCTTGCCTGATGAGCCTAGCAGGCTTTTTAGAGAATCCCATGGCTGGTTTCTTCTAAAGTAGGTTATGTTTCTGTAATCGGATGTGTTAATGTGTTGAGTAGTCTCATTATCTTACTCTGAATGAGCATGAAAAGCCTCATCGAAAGCTGGAAGAAATCTGTTTTGAGTCTAAAAGTATTTGAGTTCAAGAAAAATAGAGTACAGAGTTACCCCAATGCAGATGTATTTCTGTAACTATACCAGAAAATACACATTTAACTTGAAACTTTAGAAGGTTTGTGTGATTAGTGCATTCGCAAAAGAGGTTTTGCACAATTTTCATGATATAATTTCAAATAATATAACTGTTAGACTTCAGCTGGACTGCAGGGTTTCAGACTGATGTTTATTAATAGCGATATTGTTCCATCATAGCATTTCATCTTAATTATCAAGAGACTACTGTTCACATAAGAGAGATGAGTCATCAGAAGAACAAACCAGAATGAGCCATCTTATTCATGCTGCACTCTCTGACCCTTGTTGTTGGCTTAAAGCATCTCAGAGCACCTTGAGTCAATTCCCCTCTGAGTGGTAAAGCAGAAACGGCACAAGCCACATGTCATTGTTAATAAGAGTTTAGATTATTGTTTAAACATGATTTGAAAGAAAATTATATTTCTAGCATAAGACAGGAGGAGGCAGATAAACCGATAGTTTTTAAACTGGATCCAACATGAACTCTAATGAGCCTCTGACTCTTTAAACAAAGGAGAACTGGTCCTGGAGCTGTCAAGATGCAAGGACATCAAAGACATGGCCAGAGCCTGTGCAGCATAAAAGTGAGATCTGTGGAAATTATATTATGAGTGAATTTGGATGTGCTCGGTGCCCCGTGCGCAGGCCGTCTTACTTGATTCTTGAAAGGTTAGTGAGCCCTGAACAATACTCCCACACTGTTCATTAGGCTGCTTTCCTCTCCTCGTGCTCAAGAGGCAAGACACAATACTTTATAGATGGAAAAAATGTTCCATCTATTAACATTTCTCTAGTGTCCACGATAGCTGCCAGAGCACTCTTTATTGCTTTACACAGCAGCAGTCTTCTTAATAAGATTCAACATATTGTGGTGTAAATAAAGAGCCTCTGTATTACAAAGACTAAGAAGTCTAAACTGCATTGTATGCAGTCTGATTTATTCTTAATAAACGATCTGCTCTGATTCAGTTCAGGTTTTTTTTTTCTAGCAGTCCACCAAACAGACAAAATGTAAAAAAGAACAGACAAACACACACATATACAAATATATATATATATAGTATATTTTTTTAAGTTTTGTTTTTTCTTCGTATTACTAATAAATACTATTATTATGTTCTTAAAATTATGATTGAAATAAAGTTTTTTTTCTGTACTGAGCTGTCTGTAGTTATAATACGTCTGTTATAATATGTGCTGCATTATATTATTATCTTTTTGTCACTCGGTCTCTGATTCAAAGCAAACATTTCTCTGAAGAGATAACATCTTTAAATCACTATATGTGTCTGAACAACAGTCCAGGGAAATTTATCTTATAACTTGTCACAAATCCTTACGTTTAAAAAGCTGGGTATCTGGATTTAAACGGTTGACTGACATTTTTATTTTGTCTCCTTAAATAAACAACCGAGTTCCTGTTTCAGGGCTTCTTACCATAATGTAACTTTTTAAAAAATGGTGATTTGTTTATGTTCAGCCTGTGTTTTGTTACCAGCGCTGTGCATATTGTGTTTGCACAGTGAAGCAGAAATGCTCACTTTCTACATGGAAGCAATAAGGAGCTTAAGCTAACAGCAAGTTAAACATGTTTACCCGTTCTTTGCTACAAACTTTATGACCTTTATGACTAGTGTGAGTCTGAAGAGGCTGTCAGTGTGTGACCAGTAGATGGAAATGGATGACCAGCTGGGTGCTGATTGACTAAAATGCACACCAGAGTAAACTTGATACCCACAAAGATGTGACTTCTTCCTCTAACATTATGAAGTCACCATGAAGGTGAACACTTCTACCTCCAGCTCTACTTTACACAACATCTGAGGGAAAAATCTGGGCTCTGGGGAGGAAGTTCCCTTCACTGCCTGCTTGGGTTGTATAAAGCATCTGTCCATGTCACGAGTGACACAGCCCAGGACCACCTGAGACAAACAGCATGTGCATTAGCCACATGTATCATCACATTAGATCAGCGGGGAGCTAAAAGAGCTTGCTAAGAGCTAGAGACATCTCACCCGTCCTATGTGTAAGGTGACTAAAGCTTAAGAGTAAACAGTGGTGTTATCTGTTTAAAGTAATGAGGTCTCTCGCGTCCAGTGCCGCTTCACCTTGATTCTGCCTCCAGAGGCCTCTGAAGCTCTCTGTGCTTTGCTGTCTTGATCTTATTAAAAAAGGTGCATTGTGTTAAAGAATGGAAAACATGCAGATTATGTCTGTTGTGTGCAAGAACTTAGAGGGGCTTATGGTGTGGGATTTCGAATGGGGGCATGTTTGGATCACTGAAAGGAAGGCTGGTGGGCTACTTAAATCTTAAACCTCGACCTTTTCTTTGTCTCAGGGTGTCAGCAAGCAATAAGAATGACCTTTGTGTGCCAATCTAACATGTGTTCACATTTTACATGTTTAGTAATAGTTAAATCATTCAAACATTTAAAAAGGGGGAGAGAGCAACGCTTCCTAATAGGCATGAAACGTGATTGTTATTCTCTCGGTAAAATCTGATTTCGTGACTGATCGGGCCTTTGGGTGAATTAAAAAGACACCCCTTTCCCCCTAATGATGTGGGCGGTGCTGCTGCTCCTTTTCCATTTGCTGCTGTGGGTGAGCTTATTGCTCCCTCCCTGTTTCTCTGTGTGGTTAAATAGCACAGCGCGCCACTCCACGGGGTAGACACCCCACTTTGCAAAGAGGAAAGCCAACTAAATAAAAAGGCCCAAAAGAGAAAAAAAAAAAAATAAGAACAGCAGCACTTTAACATGTACTCAAACAAAATCGAAGGACCACGTAGAGGAAGATCTTTTGACTCTATGAACCTCGGCTTCGAAGAAAAACTGCTGAACAATGAGGTAAGAACTTCATAGAAAGAGAAGAAGAAGAAAGGTTTTTTTTTATTATTCTGGAACAGATATGTTAAAGAAACTATTTTATCTTTGATAAGATCAATAGAAACGAACAGGGTGAAGAAGTTTTGTTTTTAAGTGACTTTTTTTGGACAGTGGTGGGGAGATCGGTGCGGGTCATCTTATCGAATAAGCTTTCACTTTGTCGTCAGCGCAGATTAATTTAAGCCGTTTTGTATCGTAATTTACGTCAAAGAGTTAAGAGGGTTAAAGAAACAGAGACGTCTGAATTTGGTACGATAAAAGACACTTCAGTGCTCACGCTGTGCACCCTTCGCAGACAGAGGAGATAAAAGATAAACCGATCAACCTGTGATGTCTCCATAAAGCACATGCATGGGGAAAAAAGAAAACGCTGACAGGTACTCGAGGACAATATAGCAGCTGCTTTAGACATGGAGATAAAAAGAAAAACACACCTTTAACCTGGAATAAAAAATTTTTAAAAAACAACTACTTTTAAGGCAGTTTTTACAGCGGTACACTTTAATAAATCATATTAAAGTAAAAGCTGGACAAATGATACCCCCATGCATGCAGATGCAAATGTGATCACACCTGTTTTAAAAAAAATTAACTTTTTTTTATAAGTTTCTCATTTATAGCGCTGAATAAAAAATACATAGCTTTTTATTTCGTATTTATTTCACAACTATAAAAAGTAAAGCATTTGATGAGGGGAAGCGATGTTCTCCCAGTTAACGGCCTAAAAAAACGTGCGCGCTGTAGCGATTAAGCGTTTCCCTAACGTGTGGCGAGATTTCAGAGTGCAGGGGAGCTAATAATAGGCTTCCCCGCTCTCCAAATGAGATTGCTGTAAGGCGATTCTTTGAGACAGAGACAAGTTCATCTTCGTTAAACCGAGACGCAAAAAGTTGACCTCAGGCAGCGTCCTGATCCAGACTCAATGCACTAATGCTTTCAGGGATACTACCGGCAAGGGCTCACCGAAAACTAGTGTGCCGCGCGGTCTACACCATGTACGAAGGGCGAAATGTGGTAGGAAATAATTTCACTGAATTTAATTGTTTCACGTGAGGGGCGTGATCCTTTTAATCCCGTCTAAACGTTGGACTTTGGCCTTATGTGCCTATTGTTGATGACAAATTCTAAAGTTTTTTGGGGGAGGGTTACGTTTTTTTTAATGTCTTAATAAGCAGTATCCTACAGGTAGGGTAAAGGAGAAGACTTTGGAGTCAGTCGAAACAGATTAGTTATTCTGTGCTGTTGGCATCTTAACAGCCTTGCTGCTAAAATCTGAGGCAGGATTAAAATAATTTTCCCCTGGCGTGTGCAGCGCGCACAGGCACGCGTCAACGTGCCTGTGCTGTCCGAGGTGCTGAACTGGACAAAGAAGTTGGTCAGACTTAATCTCAGCCCTGCCTGTGCGCATGCTCTGCACTTCCATTACTCATTTTTAACATTAGCAGTGTCAAGAAAAAGCCAATGATTCCCTGAAACATACCTGCCTGTGTATGTTTTAAAGACTGACTGACTGTCTGTAACTCTTTATATTTGTAGGACTATTATTATTATTGTTGTTATTTTGGATGGTTTGATGGTCTTAAATGATTAGAAGTTCTGCATCGAATCAGTGGATAAGTGCATTATGTAGGCTTTATTATTATTTTAAAGCCAATTTAGAACAGCTGGCAAAAGTTCAGTCACTCCACTGTTTTTCCCCCCTATTAAACAAAACTGAATCTCTCTGTCTTTGATGATAATTTTCAGATAAACAAGTCAACCTTCACCAAAATTGAAGAAAACAACGAAAAGAAGAATTCATCAGAGAAAGGGAGAGCGACAATCATCTTTTCCCTGAAGAATGAAGTGGGGGGGCTTGTAAAGGCGCTCAAACTCTTCCAGGTACATCCCCCAACCCTGCTCCTTTTTGCTGAATGACTTGATTGCAACCCATTTTTAGCTTTGAAATGAATAAAGAATTCTTTTAATTTGTTTTATTCTCACAGGAAAACCACGTGAACCTTGTACACATAGAGTCCAGGAAATCCAAAAGACGCAACTCTGAGTTTGAAATTTTTGTGGATTGTGATAGCAACCACGAGCAACTGAATGAAATCATCCAGCTGCTTCGGAAGCATGTGAATGTGGTGGATATGGAGCCTCCAGATAACTCCTGTCTACGTGAGGAAGGTGAGGAAGGTGAGAAAGTAGTGAGTGAATACACTCCAGATGCTGAATTAAAAGTATAATATTAGATTTGAACACCTTTTTTCTTCTGTTCTCAGATATGTATGAAGTACCCTGGTTCCCAAAGAAGATTTCAGACTTGGATAAGTGTGCTAACCGAGTCCTGATGTATGGATCTGAACTGGATGCTGACCATCCGGTACATTGTCAACCTGCTGCTTCACTTCAGCAAACAAAAACAAACTCCCTTAATATGAAGCATTCTTATATTTTTACGTTTCTCTTTATCAGGGTTTCAAGGACAATGTCTATCGGAAAAGGCGAAAGTATTTTGCAGATCTTGCCATGGCCTACAAACAGTAAGTTTTGATCTATTTAAATGTCTATTGTATTTTAATAAAAATCATGATTCTTATAGAATTCTTTCTGTCTTGTTCCAGTGGCGATCCCATTCCTCGTATTGAGTTCACACAGGAGGAAGTGAAGACTTGGGGTGTTGTGTACAGGGAGCTCAACAAGCTGTACCCCACGCACGCCTGCCGGGAATACTTGAAGAACCTGCCACTGCTGTCCAAATACTGTGAATGTCGGGAGGACAACATCCCTCAACTGGAAGATGTCTCGCGCTTCCTCAGGGGTAAATTATCAATTTTTATTAAAATATTCCTTTGATTTAAATCATTTTGTTCACCTTTAATGGTGCAATCACTCATATGTTTTCACCATCTTTTCAGAACGTACTGGATTTACCATCAGGCCTGTGGCAGGTTACCTGTCCCCCCGTGACTTCCTTGCTGGTTTGGCATTCCGCGTTTTCCACTGCACCCAGTATGTGCGGCACAGCTCCGACCCCTTGTACACCCCTGAACCGTGAGTACTAGCCAACACTATATCTTAATATGTGATATAAATGCTAATTCTGGTTTTAATATTTGGTTATCTTTTATTATTAAGGGACACATGCCATGAGCTGCTGGGCCACGTCCCACTGCTCGCAGAGCCCAGCTTCGCCCAGTTTTCTCAGGAGATTGGTCTCGCTTCACTTGGAGCCTCCGATGATTCAGTTCAAAAATTGGCCACTGTAAGAGTCACTGCTGCAATCTATTTTTTCAAACAATATTTATGAAGATATTTCTTTTTCAAAATCCAACATGGTCATCCTAATTGCTTGTGTTCTTCTTCTGGGTTGCAGTGCTATTTCTTCACTGTGGAGTTTGGTCTATGCAAACAAGAGGGGCAGCTGCGAGCTTATGGAGCTGGACTTCTGTCATCTATCAGTGAGCTCAAGGTAAAGACATCCAAACAGGACGGTACAGTGGGCAACTTGACACACAGTCTTAATTTTGCAATCTTTTAATCATGCACCTCAGATTATATTACCCAAAGAGCTTTGAAAACACAGACAGAATAGTCTTTTTAGGTTATAATCTTGATCAAATTCCACCTCAAGACACATAATAAAGAATCTTTATTTGATGAGAAACTATAGATGCACATTTATTAAATGATCAAGTTGTGTTTTCAACATCGGCACTGTGTCTCTCTCTGACAGCATGCGCTCTCTGGTAATGCAAGGATAATGCCTTTCGATCCAAAAATTACATCCAAGCAGGAATGCATCATCACAACGTTTCAGGATGTCTACTTTGTGTCAGACAGCTTTGAGGAGGCCAAAGTCAAAATGAGGTGAGCTTGAATACTCAGCATTTAACTTATACACTATAAGTGTATAATACCCAAGTATAAGACCCAGCAAGAATAGCAAGTAAGCTCTCTAAGTTAAACTGCTGATAGCATATTATTTAATATTGTGTTCATTTCAGGGAGTTTGCCAAGACTATCAAGCGTCCCTTCACAGTTCGATACAACCCCTACACCCAGAGTGTGGACGTGCTAAAAGACACTCCCAGCATCAACAGTGTGGTGGAGGAGCTGCGACACGAGCTTGACATCGTCGGTGACGCACTCAACCGGCTGAACAAACAGCTGGGTGTTTGACTGCACACAGTTCACATGGAGTTACACCGACAGTCTGTCATCCCCAGCACTGCTGTAGAGACGTTGCTTGTGTGTTGTCCTTTGCCAGTAACATGAATGTGCATCGGTTTTTTGCAAAAATGCTCCATTGTCTCCACTGCATGGTTTATATAGCTTATACAATTTACAGGTGCACTAGGTATGTTTAGACACCAACTTTAAGATATTTGACAAACCCAAAGAGCTGCTTAATCTGAGGTACTAATTGGCTTCTATATTGCAAACAGATTATGTGTTTTGATGGTACTTCAGTTCACTTTTGAAACACTTCCAGCTGTTACAGACACCTCCAATTGTTATCTCTGCTTTTGTATATGATCGTGTGTTTTCTTTTCTTTTCTTTTGTAATTCATTTCATTCTTCTTCTTCACCTTTAATACTCCTCTCTTCAGTGAAATGTTTAAAATGTACCTTCTTTGTATTTGTCTTTTGGTGTATGTGTAATATTCCTTTTTTGTGTGCTGTTGAGGGAAATTATGAAAGTGACACCTTTAACTAGCTGTTGTTATAAGAATGCTCTTGTGACTGATTATGATCGATTTGGCCCATGTCAGCGATTACTTTACAGTGATGATTTTGAATACCTACTCTTGAAGTGAATACAATTGTAGAACTCCATAAATCAAGACATTATTTTTCTACTGTAAAGAAATATAGACATTAGAACTAGGTTACGAATCAAAAAAAAAAAATGGAATAAAAAGTCCTTTGTGGGTTTACAGCATGTCAAACAGTTGTTTAATTGTTGATTTACTACTTTTATTATTCTTTGTGGATGTTTTTGAACCCTGAGGATGATGCTGCTGTTGATGATAGCGATGCAAGATGATGGCAGCGAAGACTCTGAAAGTGATTATAACAATTATTTTGAGGCTGGAGTTTGCAAAATCTCAATAAAGCGTTGTAGAAAAAAATATTACTTTGATCTGAGAGCCAAGACAACTTATTGCCTAATGAAAAACATTTGGGAACAGAACTTTCCAAGATAGGTAGCAGAAATATCAATAATGACTCTTAAATGCAGTTTGTGGACACTGAATTTGTGCCTAGCTTTAAGGGCTCGTACAGTTTTATTTATATTATATTAGTTATTTATACTTTGAGGATCTGATGAATGAAAAAAATGAGAAAGAGAGTTAGTGAATCTGGAAATACAAAGGATTATTAAGGAGATCTGATCTTTCTGAGTTAACTTCAATAATTACTTCCTCCAAACCATCAACATGTCTTTTAGACCCCATTCCTACAAAACTGCTCAAAGAAGTCCTGCCTCTAATTAATGCTTCAATCTTAAATATGATCAACCTATCTCTAATAATCGGCTATGTACCACAGGCCTTCAAGCTGGCTGTAGTTAAACCTTTACTTAAAAAGCCATCTCTAGACCCAGCTGTCTTAGCTAATTATAGGCCAATCTCCAACCTT
>VVHJ01056400.1:0-22603 GCA_015107715.1 Tylochromis polylepis
CTTTTCCTGTGTTTGACTTATAAATAAATATATTACTAAAATATATATTTTTTTAAAAAGAGTATTTTTTTTTAGGAGCGTGTCGTCTAGTACAGTGTTTCCCAACCACTGAGAAATGATCAGGTGTGCTGTGGAAGATTGTCTGGTTAGTACTCTAAGCGACTGGCGTGAGTAACGGGCAGAACAACTACATTCTCTTCCACTAGAGGGCAGTACAACTACCTGCTCTAATTAAATGGGTTGCCAACTGCCAGTAAAACAGAAAAAGATGAAGAAGAAATTACATAATAGTCATGCTGTGACAACGCAGCGCGTAATAGCAATAGATAAATATTTGAAAAGAAAAAGGAATCAATCTGACCTGGGTCCTGGAGAAAATTCTGACCCAGATGAAGGCCCTAGCATGAGTAGTGGACAGAAGAAAGCAAAAAAGGTATACTGGGGACAAACAGAGCCAATTCCACTATCCCTGGTGCGCGGGGAAAAAATATCAATATGCTTTTTGTGACATTTTTGTTTGGTGGTGTGCCATGTGATTTTTCTAATGTGAAATATGTGCCGTGGCTCCAAAAGATTGGGAAACACTGGTCTAGTATAACCAGGATCCCCTCTGGAATGGAGAGAGAATGGAGAAAGAAACCTGAATTGTACAGCTTTTTGTCTGATGTAATATTACAGGAAAACACAACAGTTATCAGTTCTGTATTTCACCTCTCACATTGCAGAAATTTAATGGATGCTCCTGGATGAATCTAATTATCAATCTAAATCTAATCTAAATCTCTGGCTTAAAAGTGTCTTTCCTCTTGCATTTCTGGCTGCTGGGAACAGAGAACAAGACCTGAGCTGTGAATCCTTTAACTCTGTTTCTGAAAAATCATGAGCTGAAATCAAACTGTCACTATCAGCAGGTTGATGAGTAACCTCTCTCTCCCCTTGGGTCTTTGCCCAAGTCCTCGAGTTATCTATTTACTCCCAACACGTCTACCATATGGATATGAAAATTCAATGTCAGCCATAGTCCATCCATAGTCCCTCTCACCTGTGTTGTTGCATCTGTGTGGCAACTGTCATGACTCGACCCACCAGCTCCTTTTAAAGTTGGAATCACAAAGCTGACACGGCATGAATTATAAGAGTTTGAGTCCATCAACAGCTCCAAGGTTTGCATGACCACATATTTCTTCATGAATATCTTTTTTTTTTTTTGGGTAGTCTGGTCTGTGGTTTTGCTAGGGGTTGATTTATTTTGCGTAAAAGCTCTAAGCTGCTTCTCTCAGAGCCGATCTTCTTCCCAGAAATGCTGTAATATGCCATCCCTAACAGCTTTCGCTGTTGTCTGACAGTAAAAAGACAGATTGGTGGAATATCTCGACAATTGCTGGGACATACTGTTACACACAGATTTAAAAGAGATCCGTAATAACTTACAATAGATTATGAACTGCATAAGAAGAGACCCCAGGATTGGGGGTGATGTGATGCTGCCATCCTAAACTGTAAAAAGACCAGTTGCTGCATTCCAAAGTAGATGGAAGCTGTGAGCTGGGTTGTAAAGATAAGGAGCCAGAAGGGCAATGGACATGAGAGCCCTCAAACTGCCCTCCACAACGTCTGATGTAGTAAAGTTGCAGTGTAGTGACAAGTGTCAGCAAACCTGTTGGAGAATAGTAATAGTAGAGGCCTGACTGATTTGAGTGTTACAACTGATCACAGATCAGGACAGGCTCTGATTAGAAGCGTTCTCTTTTTAATTACATCTTTTTTACATAGACTAATGACAAGTACCAATTGCACTGTCGTCATCCTCCTCTTCTTTTTCTTCAACAGCTAAACAACTACATAATAGTAATAACAAAATCCAACCTTTGTAATTGGTCCTATTCAATTTCAATGGTGGCTAAAGAAAAAATAATAATAATAATTTCTGAGTAAAATCTGCACAAAATGTTGCGCTGATGTCTTAATTTTAAATGAAACCAAAAAAAAAAAAAGGTTACATACAATTTGTCTCCATTTCTTAAAATGTAAACATCTTTTGTCTTTAGTCTTACGTAACTTTTACATCTAAAAAAATCTGTAAAGGAACACTTACAGAACTGCATTTATTTCCTTTGCCAAACTGGAAGGGGGAAAAAAAATTGTGAAACAGTGAAATATGTTTATGAGGTGAGATGTGTGGAGTTGGCGCCAAGGAGAATATTTACAGTTGAAGATCTAGCAAACATTTGTATAAACCAAATAAGAATCTGGGTCGCAGTGATGCCCCAGTGTTAATTATGACATCTAATCAAAGAGCATGAATGACTTTGGCTAAATGGATTAAAATCAGCTGCATCTTTCCAGCTGCCATACTGTAATTAATGGTTTGTCATCATTCCCCATTCATGTGAGGTGCTGCTCAAACACCAGCTCATCACTTTCCTTTCTCCACATTATGCATAATCACTGGGGTTTGAATGGAATTCTTTTCTGAAATCCAATATATGTAAAAATAAATAAATAAATAAATAAAACTTGTAATGGGCCAGGTTGCTGTGCACTCATTCGTCAGAAACGGGGATGAATAGAAATATCAATTAGCATATATTTTTGTTGTCAGAGCTGCATCAGACCGGAAGTTCTGATGTCTGTGAAATAATTACCTGCGCTTTGTATAAGCCATGGGCAGTCTGCTACCTGGGGAGGCTTCTAGAAAAAAATGCAGCTTGATGAAAACAAAACTCACCTTAGGTGTTAGTTTTGTGCTGCTATGCCTGGGTGAGCAGATGAACTGGGGGTGGGGGGGAACTACTTTTGGCTGCTCTCTCATTCACAAGGGGTCGCCACAGCAGGTAGCGCCACATATTTGATTTAGCAGATTTTTTACGCCCGATGTCCTCCCTGACACAACCCTAGAGGGATTTGTCTCCTCCTGGGATCAAACTGGGGCTCTTTTTGCTTGTTAGGCAAATGCGTAAACGACTACACTGTGGAGCCTACGAGCAGATGAATTTGGGAAATGTGGCAGAAAAAAAAGACACGCCCAATGGCATGGCCTTGCAAAAATTTACATTTAATATCCAAGGTCTTTGGTACGTGAAATAGCTTGTTACTTTTAATGGAAAATTTCCATGTGGGTTTCGTTGTATAATGTGGGATTACTTTAAAATAGTAGAATTAAAAGTAATACATTGCAGGCAAAAATGCTTTTGCCCCCTCTCAAAGCAGCTAAAGCATCTATCCACTCAAAAGAAGCAGGACTGCAGATTTGAGTTTGTTGGTGTGTCAGGCGCATTTACCACCACAATTTATCACAATGTTGTATATATATACGTCATCTGTATGTAATGGTTTTACACTACTGATCTGCCCGAGGTCTGCGCTCCATCAAATTGCTTGATATCACAGGCAGCAAAAGTGACTGGGCCCAACAGCAGCCTGAATCTGCCACACCGAGATGTCTCATGCCAGACCTGTGATCAGTTCCCTTGTAGCTCCTACTTCAGACAGCAGCAACAAAGGAAGCAGCCACACTAAACACCCCCAGCCACCTGAGACAATGTACTAATGTAAAATGGCCTGTTTTGACACACAGCAGAGCAAATACGGGCATTGCTTTAGCTCCGTGGTGAAAGATCCCAGCTAGATAACAATAATAATTTCTGCAGAAAGAGTGCAAAGGCACTCAACGGTGATAGGCAAACTGGAAAAAACAGTGCAAGAACACTGAGGTCTGGGTCATCAAGATGAAGAAGAAATAATATCAGAAGTCCTTGTAGAGATCCTGGATCTGTTATATGTGTCCTCAGGCCATAGTTTTAAATGCATGGCTTTGTTAGTGAAGTGAAAACTTCCCCCCAAAATCTATCCTTGAAAGGTGGCTGTTAAAAGTTAGTTTCCTTCTTCACAAACAGCAGAACAACAGCCATATCAGCAGTTTATATGACCACAACAAAGAAATGCATGTCTTATGGTACCAATGGATAGCAGTATAAGTGGTTTATACAGCGAGAAGAAGCCTTTGCTGCGGTAGTGGTTTGAGACCTTTTGATAATTTTTCAAGCCTTAAAAGCCTGTCATTGTTAAAATGCATTGTAACTGGCATCTATACAAAGCTGACCAGAGCTTCTGATCTCTTTTGAAGAGGAGACTTTTCTAACAGCCACCTATGAAGCCAGCGTGAGTGATTCTGAAAGGACAATTTCAGGTGAGAAAACAAAAAAAAAAAATCAATAGCAGCTACACTGGAGACTGTTTTCTATGGCTACCCTGTTTTACAAGAATAAAATGATGAAAGTCTTGTAAGATGTTGACAAGTAGTCCACATCAGTGGCTGTGGGCTGCACACAGGTTCATTGAACATTAATGTTTAGCCTTCAAACTGGCACTCTTACTGGTCCCGCCAAAGTGTGTTAAGTTATAAGTCACTAAAGGGCTGTGATCATACATGTAGGCAGCAAGCCTCCCAACACTTCTCTCAGCTGAAAATACACTAAAAATTGGCTTTATGTCACCTTAGTGTGATTTAGTATCGACCATGGTCAATCCGAGTAATGAATTTACCACTTGAAGCCCACAAATCTGCCATTATGTGAATACAGCATATTAAATAATCAGCACATCTCTAAAATCAAGTGCACAAGTGAATTCTTATTTTGTTGAAAAGAAGGAAAAAAAACAGAAAAGGAGTGAAACATGCCTTGAGGCTCCTTCAGTAAATCTTGCCTGAGGGCAAGGAACACCGTGGCTCAGGTGGTCAATGGGCTAACTAACTGACAGGTCTGTGTGGGCTCTCCACAGGCTCTGCACTTCTCTCTTGTGCTTATTTAATTTTACCCACTCTCACATTGTTTGCCACTTATTTGTCACAATGCAGCAATGCTTTCTCTAAAGGGAGAACGAGGGTGGACGAAACCATTGTCTTCTACCCACTTTCCTGACAGACACTTTTTTGGCATAGGGAGTAAAGAGCTTTGTGGTTAGTGCCAAACTGATTTCCTCGGTGGGTTTACTACTGGTGCTGGCAGTCTGCGTGGCATGTTGACAACAGCTAAAGAGCCAAACTTGATTGCCTCTTTTCCTGCTCATTATTACAGTATTCATTACGGAATATGATGCGATTTCTTAACTACAGTCAGCACTGGACTTATGAGCAATAAAAACCCTCCTTCTGAGAGTGGTTATCCCCAGGTTCACCATGTTGTAACTTTACTGAAGCTGAACATAACCTGTGTTGGCACTGGTCTCTCAGGTATCAGAGTATGCTCTTATAAAGCACGCTGAGTAAATTGAAGGTTGCTTCATTGTCTGTGGAAGACTATACCTTGTATGATTAAGTTGTAATCATACATAAATAGATTTTAAATGTTACAATTTTCACTTCCAGTAATTATTAAAAGGAAAAAAAAACAAAATTCAGACTGAAAGAGAGCCTATAGTGAACAAGATCTAACCAGAGGAAGTAAAAGAGTCAAAGTTTTTGTAAGTCATCCCATGGAATGGATTATGAACAGTTGTCTGGAATTATATTTGTTTAGGAATGATTGCTGCCAACAAGATACAAGCAGGTCTCTGAGGAATGTGACACTGTTCCTTTGCCCCACTCAGTATCAACAAACACCCCACAGTGAAATCCCCAACCAAAAGATTAAAAAGTCCCCAATAAAAAGATAAAAAGTTTTTAAATTCAGAAACTGTTTCCAAGTTATAATTTCAGCATTAAATAAGCATCAGCTGGTGGTCTTTTGTCTTGTTATGGTTGAAAAATAGCCCCAACTGTATTTATTACTTACTGAACATTGCTTGGTCATGCTTAGATTTTTCAGGAAGAGTGAAACATGTATACCAGAAGCAGGGGATTCTGCTGGTGGGGAGCCCTAAGGTTGGGTGTAGCGGTGTAGTATGAAGACAAGAATTCCTTAGAAATAAGTCAAATATTTACTTGTTTTGTGAGATAGATTTTTCTCTGTGTACAGGCTGTGTGACCTGCGCTGTTACTCCTGTATTCACTGCTTTTTATGGGTTTAGGGGTTCAACTTAATTCAACAAGATATAAGCAGATGATTCATGAGCTACATGGCTGGTTTCCAACCCCTAGGCAGTATAACGGGCATATAAAAGAAGAATTAGGTGTCATCGTCATTCCCTTCTTTTATATATATATATGTGTGTGTGTGTGTGTGTGTGTGTGTGTGTGTGTGTGTGTGTGTGTGTCTACCCTTGATCTAACCTAACATTACCATGAACAGGCTGCTCTGTACCAGTCCAGCCTATGGTGGACACATTTCTTCACCACATTGCCACAAACTAAGCAGCACAACCTACACTAAACTGCCTGGCATTTTCATGCAACCTTTGAATAACACAAAATTTGTATACTTGAACTATAGAAAAGCACAATTTAATCATCACATAATTTATAGCTCAAGTATGTGATTTAAAAGCTCTAAAAGGAATGAGGACATTACATGAAAGGTTTAAATTTCCACTTTATCAAATTTCATGTGCCGAGAAGTCTTTACCTCCATTCCCTTTCCTGTGTTTCTTACATCTTTCTCAATCTCTGACAGGTTCACAAATAGGCTTTCTTTTTCTCTCCCTGGGAAATAAAGAAAATTTATTTGCATTTTATATTATCTGGAACTTAAAAACACTTTACTCTGTTTATGCATGCTTCTCGTCTAGCTAGATACTGAAGTACTGTGACCAACTGCATTTACATGAACGACCATGAACGACTCACAGGCATGAGAGGAAAAAATGGGCGGTGCAAAATGGTGAAAGTGTGCTGTGGGATATGATCATTTTCTTATTACTGAGAAAGTATCTCCTTGCTGTCACTGGAAGCAACTCCAGGCTACAGGACACAAAAAATTAATTCATCGACATAAACATTAACCTGCCTATCAGATTTAAATGCTCATTAACTGAAGGTGCCAGAACGCCGTTCCAGATTGTTCCAGCCTACCTTAACCCCCGAATGCAAGGGCAACTCAAATTCATGATCTCTTTTTCCGGGGTTCATTTCTTATCCTGCTGAGCTAACCAACTTAAGACAAAAACGGCTGCATCACCGGGTTTATGATCCTGACATCAGGGGCAGGCTTATGGCGTTACAGTGGATGTAACAGCCCAACACGTTCAATTCACAATGGAACAAATGAGACAGAATTTAGATGTATATAAATTCATACTATAATTATAAATTCATAATAGCTTTAAAGTGTTGTTTACATCTTAAAAAAAATGTTCTCTGGTAATACTAATTTGTGTACATGGATAAGGGGTTAATGGGTCTGTTTGCAATCATTTAGCAAATTAGTTATAAAGAATGAATACACATGGATTTAATTCTTTCATAATAATCTGATTGATATTTCTCACTTTGCAAGAGACGGTCTGGTTAGATCTCTATCCTACGTGAGAACAACCTGAGTACCTGTCTGTTTAAGGTTGATGTTTTGCCGTTGTGCTGTGACCAGTTTTGATCAGAGATGGTGGTGTATGCTGGGATGATGCATGTTATTAAATAATCATATTAAATCATCAAAATTGCAATACTGAACAGAAAAAGTCATACTAATGTGTTTTTGTTGTATTCCAAACCCTAGCATCGCGTAGGTTTAAAGTGTTTAAAAGATTTCGGTCCTTGTTGATTTGGCTGTACCTGTAGTTCCTCCTGGTAGCTGTAAATGAGATTTAAAACTGCAGATCACACAATGTAGGAGGCAGGAACACAAAGAACGTTGTTGTAATTGGAAAAAAAAAAAAAAATTAAAAAACGAGTCAATAACTGGCCTTTTTGCACTCTGGAGGGACCATGATCTGATTTTATGCTGCACGCAGCATGAGTCTATAAACAGCAGGGTTCAATGAGAGTGAAAGTTGGTCACCTATTTGAGAAGGTGGAGGTGGTGTACCTGCACTCTACATCAAATGCACAATGTGGGTGCTCCTTCTTGTTCCACTGCTCCCTCCAATATTTCAAAGTGATCCACTGAAAAATGCCAAAAAAGGACTGGCCATGATTTGTCGATGTAGTTTTCAGTTAGTGCTGCAAACACATTAGACTACTATATAATAAAATCTAACAGTATGAAACTTGGGTTTATATATATATATATATATGACTTTTGCATTACCTGTGGTTTAATCAAGCAAACGATTGCTATATTTTTGTATATATACACACATTTATGTTCCCTTACACACACAACAATGAGACAAGCCCAGAGAGCCAAAGCCGCGTGTTAGTTTCAATGACGATCTATTAAAAAGAGAGCTACTTTAACCTCCTTTTACTTTTACCTCCAAGGAAGCATTGTAGCCTGGTTGTACTCCACGGTCTGTACACCAGCCTTCAAAAAGCACAAAGGAGGCGATACTAGCAGCTGGTGATGTGCCAAAAGTAAACAAATGACTTAAATGAGCATGGCTGGAGCACTTGGTAGATGTGTTCCGTATGACAGGAACATCAGATGGTGAATAGAAATTACTGATCCGGTTATGTGGTGCAAAAGCAGCAAATTAAGCAACTGGTTAAAAAGCTCAACCCAACATGCAACATCCCAGTTTTTCCAGGAAAAACACTACCTGGCTTCCTAAGTAGTGACACATCATAACAGGGGTAGGAAATAAAGCCTCAGAATTATATTATAATATTTTGTGAATCTATTGAAATGAAGTAACACCACCAACAGCATTATATGCAATATCAGTGACGCAGCAATATATCCAGTGACAGCCTAAGTCAAATGTGAGCACAAAAGTAGCCTAAATATTATTTAACGCTTATTATTTAAGAATAACTAAACTAACGTAATCTTTGAACTCTTCAGGAGCTTCACGATATTTTCACATAATAAGGTTGAAAAATATCTTTTACCTGAACTGTTTTATCTTGGTTCAAACTTTTGAACCAGCTGCTTAAAGCCCTGCTTTTCCACTTTGTAACTGTGACAGTAATTTCCATTCACCATTTTCTCTTCCTGGAGTGCTGCTATCAAATGCTCCAGTGACGCTTGGTTGAGTTCATTGTTTACATTTAGGTCGCACATCACCAGCTTCTAGTATCTCTTTGTAGCCTGATTGTGCATGATGATGTGTGTTTGTCTCAAGAGGTGGAACAGATTAGAGAGCAGCAACAGTTTTCTTGCATATTTTGCAAAGCACCGTTCTTTATCGGACGTTGTTCAAGTAACTTCCTTTTAGGTACTAAATCGTCACTTAATACGTGGCTCTTGCTGGCAGACATGCCTGGGCTTGTCTCACTGTTCTGCAAACACATGGTGTTGCTATAGCAATGATATCTCAATATGGCACTTTAAGACACACATTAATACCGGTATTGCCACAGACAATATGATACGGCACTGTGCTTACATTTGACTTATGCTGTGTCACTGCTATTGCACCACAAGGGTACCCTTGTTGGCATCCTGTAGCAGTAGATTCACACTTCAAATGAAGTAGTTTTCAATAACAGTAACTTATTGCAAAAGAAGGGAGGAAAATGCCCTTTATTTTGCTTTCTGTAAAAGATGTCGCTTCCTGCAAGCTGCAATCACCGATAAAACATCGTTCTGTATTTTCTTTTCTATATTGTCAGAAATACCAAAAATATCAAATTTCCTGGAAATATCATGCTATAATTTTGAGGCTATATTGCTCACCCCTGTTTTCCATTTTGAATATTGTAAGCTTTCTGCCTTCAAACAGACAAACATCTCTCAGTTTGGCACATGCAATGTCATTGTCTAAATTTCTGGCAAGGTGTGTTGACAACCATGTCTCCCCAGTCAGTAAGTAACCTTACCTGGTGATGCAAAGGTTGAAGGTTTGAATCTCTAGACTGTAAACAGTGCTGCTCTTCACACATGGGTGTGTGCTATTAATACTTAATGAGGCCAACATGCACTCACAATCTGCTCGGACTGTTTGGAGTACAGTTCCAAGTTTTCCTTTTCCGATTGCTGTGGTTTGTGTTTAAAGCTCAAACACCTTTTTGTCATATATCTCTCAAATGCAGTGCATCAGTTTGCCATAAAGTAAGACAAATGCACCTTCAGTCAACTGCTTAAGTATAAAGATGCCTATTAACACTTAACTGTTAAAATGCCATTGAAAAAGGTGACAAAGAATTTTACTTTGAACTTGTTTAGAATGTCAACAACAGAGCAGCCTTTGTTTATCCAAAAAGGTTTCTGATGGCTTCGGATAAATTAGTCTCAAAGCAAATCAACTCTCAAAGCAACCTTGAACTTCTTACATGTTAAATCACTTTGTCAAGTTGATGAGATTTCTGTATTTCGTGACACTCGCTTTTTGGCACATAAAAGGTTTCACCTGTTTTCTGAATTAAAAAAAAATGAACAGCAGGAGGTTTCTTCTAAATAAGAAGACAGTAACATTTATCAAGATGAGTAACATTTTCTAGACATTGCTAATAAATGAATGACATTTCTACAGCAAAGATGATGACTTAAAAATACTTCGAGCCGGATGTGTTTTTCCAAGTAAATCTAAATGTGGCTTTTTTTGTTGATCTAGGTGCTACCTGTTGGATGGAATCTCTAAAGGAGCCTGGCTGAACCGCTCAAGCATCATATTCGCAGGGAATGACAAGTGGTCTGTGGATCCACGTGTGTCCATAGTGTCCAGTGTTGGAGACAAACATGAGTACAGCCTTCAGATACAGAAAGTGGATGTAACTGATGATGGCCTATACACGTGCTCGATTCAGAGTGAGCGTAACCCACGGCCAAAGCTCCTCAACCTTATTGTAAAAGGTGCGTGCAGGTCATACATGTTCTTTATGGCTTTTGCTTTTGTGCATGTCGTTACTCTGTCTGTGTGTAGCATATGTTCATTTTGTTGAGGATTATCATAACTTACATCAGTTCCAATTCCAAGCATGCAAGTGTTTCGGTTGTTTGCACATATCTGCAGCTTAATCTTGGTTATTTAAATTGTAGGTGTAGAGTTTTGAAGCATTTCAACCATCACAAAAAGCATGGTACAGTTTCTGTCCTGTGCCTTTTTGTGATCTAACACCTTATGTCTTGCTCACAAAGGCAAAGGCTTGAGAAATTGCTTCGGTGATAGGAAACCGACATTTTGAGGTACATTGTATGCCCGCAGGCCATGCAGCAAAAAGCGGGTTGGTTTAAATGACTGGAGGCAGAGTAGCTTTAATCAGGCCTCCCTGGATTTTGTCGCAGCAGGCAAAACAAAAAGAGATCTGATTCTGATAACTTTTAACTACATCCTGCACTTAGTGCATATATAGCATATCAGCACTATGCATTGCTTAGCAGATGATAATGTTCTGAATTTTAGTCTTCGACACAAAAGTGCTGCCACTGAGCTTTTTAGAGGTTGTCTGTGTTTAGCTTTATCTTGGGCAGTGTTTTTAAGGATTTTAATGGGCCCACCCATGTTATGTTTCTTTTCTAGGCTGATGTGAAGATTTCATTAAAAAAAAAGAAAAAAGAAAATCAAGTAAAAACCTTTTCTCTCTCTTAATCCTAATATTTATTTCACAACATTGTCTCCTAGCCTACATTCACACACACCCCTGTGCAGGTATCAGATCAGTTGAAAGTGCACAACAAATTATTTTCATTCTGCTTTAAGCCTAGCCAAGGTAAGGATTAATTTATGAAAACATAATGTTGCACACCTCCGCACAAGCAGCACAGTATTAATAGAAGAGGTGAGGGTCAGGAGCACTCTCTGCAGAAGTTTGAGCAGTGATATGTGAAATGTGCAAGTGGAAATAGCTCTCCAGCTGGCGTCTCTGTTGTGACATATGGAGAGAGCTTATGAAAATTCTTTTCAAGCATGTGATCCTACCTGCAGTTTGATTTGTTTGTTGTGAGTCGTAATTGAAAATATTTGTTTCGCCTTTATCCACGTTAAACTGGTACAAGAGCATTAGGGTTTGGAAAAGAAAAAATAGAAAAGTCACATCAATTCGCAAACAGCATGGACGGTGCTTCTGTAAACTGCTATCCTGTGAGGTAGCACTTTTCGCTGGGGATAAGAAGAATAGTCAAAACAAATCACTGTTTACCTTCTCAGGTGTCCGTCCCTGTTAAACAAACAGCACAACATGAAAGCGGCGCGCTTTTAAAACAGTCTGTTTCCCAAAATTTCTTAATCTGCTGCCTGTTGTGTGTAAATATTAAATTGTGTGGGCATAGAGCTGTAACTAAGGTTGGTTTTGAAGGTACAAAGTGGTGTTTGAACAATTGTGGTTGTTTATGTGGTTGGCTGCCGATGAGAGTGCATTCACTGTACTACCATTGAAAAATGGCCTCAGGTTAACAATCTTAACAATCCTGTCGGTTTTAAAGGGTCACAGAATTTAAATTCTATACTGTGGGCACTTTTTTTATCCATTTTTGTATCAGTCCACAAAGGACAAAGTTTCATAGAAAACAGTCTTGGTAGACTTTTCTTTTAACTTCCACTTCGGGGTAGATTGTAACTTTCTGGTGCAAATGTACGCAACCAGCGAATGAGAAAAAGTCCAGGTAAACATCAGCTATCTAAGCGATAGTTGGCTGCAAAAACTGAAAACAGAGAGAAAAAAATCAACAGTGAAGTCCAGGTTTTATTGTTATATATGAGACAGAAGAACACAAAAAAATATAATATTTTGAACATTTTTTTTCTGTCAGCTTGATATATTTGGCATCAGTAAATCTCAAACTGAGACAGGATTAGAAGAAAGTGAAAGATCACACTGACTTTGTGGAGCTGCACCGACACAGCTCTGCTGATCTGTCTGTGCCGCGCACAAGTTAGCATAATAAAGTTACAGCAGGTGGTTAGATAGTGGATAGAGCTACAGATTAAATTCAGTGTGTAGCCTTCTTCTTGGGCCGGTTGCCGTCACTCGGCTTTCCGATTCTGCTGTCATCACCTTCCTATGCCTCCTGACAACTATGATGTCACATTAGCGTTAAACTTAGTTCACGATTACAGCATTTGTTGTTAGCTGCGTCAAATGTGACCACATCAGAGCCCTGTAACTGTTCATACTGGCGCTTGAAGCATGCGGGACTCCCTGCAGTCTTCTCCTGAATGATAGATGTTAAGTGTGCTGAATCAGTGCTGATGTAAAACGGAAGAAGTTGAAACGTTTTCTCCAGAAAGTCTCATCTTTTCAAGCTGTTGTAGCATCTTCCTGTCTAGAATCTGGGAACCTTTGAGCTTCTCCACTGATCTATCAATTAAATGGCGGTAAATCTGACCTACTCATACACATGGGTCTCCACACCAGCCACTACAGCTGCGGTGTGTGACTCAGGTAATTAAAATCAAAGAGTGCGCAGCAAGCTAAAATAACATCACAGTGGGGCGTGCCACCATTCACAAAGATGACAACAGCAAGCAAAAACAGGTCACTATAATTGGCAGTGCGAATGCAAGCAGAAAAAAAAGCAAGCCCCCTGAAAGTTTGTAGTTCTCAGGGCAGCTTCCCAGTGAGCTGGTACCCTCGGAGTTATGAGAAGTCTTTAGTGCAAATGCACCTTATCTAATTTCTTTTTAATCTCTCATCAAGAAATTGAACGTCCATAGCCTCACTTATTGTTTGTTAATGCCCATAGGCTTAAGCTTTTAATATAAATGCAGTGTTCTATCAGCACTTGTCAACTCCTCAGAGCACCGCAGCGCCTCTGCAGTTATAGCCACTGTGCTATAGCTGAAAGGTCACAGGGGCAAATCCTGCCTCTGCCAGCGTGTCCATCAGCAGTCTTGAGCCTTGTTAACGTTTCCTCAAGTAACAGCATACACCCCCAGACACATGCACACACCAACAGGCATTCGCTTCCTCTCAGTGAATGATGAATTTACTTCTAGAAATATGTCTGCTCACTTTAAAGAGATTCCTCGAACTGGCCTTGAATACTGATTTTATAAAGTAGATCACATTAGTAAGATGGGGCACGAAACACTGTTCTATATGTCCTTTCCTGTACAGGTAGTAAAATAAAGGTGGCCATTGGCATTCAGTTGCCTTTAAAGGTTGACAAAGCAAACATTTTCTAAAAAGTACTTTTCATGCACTTCTTTTTTTTAGGAAACTCATTTTGAAATGGCACACAGAAATTTGAAATTGTATTATATCTGTAAGCTCAGTAGTACAGAATGTTTTCTTTTTTAATAAAAAGAAAATGAGGACTGATTGTACTTCTTATGTTGAACTTTTAGGAACTGGAATTTCAATGAGATCCATGCAGTAAGATGTGTAATGCAAATTTTTAATGGGGGAGGGGGTGCAAATGGGTGCTGGTATTAGTAAGACTGCTTGGGGTTAGGTACCAGGAGAGAAAAGGTCAACACATCCCCAGAAGTTGGGGCTAAT
The DNA here is from genome assembly GCA_015107715.1 of Tylochromis polylepis. Lineage (NCBI taxonomy): Eukaryota > Metazoa > Chordata > Actinopteri > Cichliformes > Cichlidae > Tylochromis > Tylochromis polylepis. The sequence goes on from VVHJ01056400.1 coordinate 14,357, forward strand.
TGCTGGTCATAAGGTTATAATGAAAGCACCTTTGTCTGGGAGGTTATAATAAGAAAATCTCATAGCCTTGGCAATATAAAGCTTTGTCCATGCTTGGTTTTTTTGTTATTTTTGTTTTACAGTAACCGATTGTGTTAACATTGTTGCAGTTGCCCCATTGAGCAGCCATTATAAGCAATTCTAGGAGTGACTAGAGTGGAGGAAATAGAGTGAAGACTGGCTTTATTTGCTGATATTCACATGGACAGAATGCAGAGCCCTGTAAGTGTGCACAGAGTTACTCTCCCTGTGCTCGGGCCACATTTTACAGGTACACCATGTTTCTGAATATGTATATGATAAACTGTAATCAGCTGCTTGGCAGGCAGTAATGTGAGCTGCAGGACCGTCATGTTTTTGTAGGCGTTGGTTTTCCAAAGAACAGTTTGTAATGGGAATCTTACCAGGGGTGTTGTGGGTCATGGCAGCTCCTCACCACTGGCCATATGGCCACAATCAAACCGAAGCTAATGTGCCAGCTGTCAGCTGCATAATAAGTTTTGGAATGGCTAAGAATTCCTGATGGATGTGACATAACGGCTAAGATTTGGCAAAAGTTTGACCTACAAATACCAACTGGTGTTCGCAAATGTAACATCTTGGCAGTGATATCAGTGCGTTATATTCTGAGAATTGCATTTTATTCTACATAAACAACAACAAGGTTAAACAGAAGCTGTTTAACAGAAAGCCTGCAGCTTCATTAAACCTTTAAATAGGAGAAAGACTTGGTAGTGATACCAGAAAACAAAAATATCTGACAGCTATATGAAGGGATGTGGTCACCTTTTCCTTGATGGATGATGAGCAGACAATATAATCATGTGAAAAAGTGTAAAACCCGGAGATCCCTAAATGTACTTATGCTGTTATCAGCTTTCAGTAAAGCTTGATGGCGTTTTGATTGTGTTATGTATCTAAATCTGGTTTTGTTGAGTCATCAGGCAAATGGAGAGACAGCACTGTGTATCTGAGAGTAAGCTGCAGGCAGGAAGTATGTTGAAATACAGATGACTACCTCCAGCTGATGAATGCCGATAGTCACGTCTTTGACAGGTCAGTAGAGCTAGTTAAAAAATTTGGTTCATTCCATTGCCAGCCATTCTATCCCAAAGCATATGTGTGGTCTTATGGCAACTCTGTGACTTCACACCATATTGTACTTCAGTACATTTTCTTAGTCAAAACTCTGTGCACTGGGAAACATTACCTGTCACTGTGTGGTACTTGTGTACACATGCTTAAACCCACTCATCGAGAACAGAGGGATTTCTTTACAGATGAGATGTAGCAGAGGAGCCGCTCTGTCATGTTGCAGAGGCTTCTGGGAGCATGCTGTTTTTTTCATCTGGTGAAATGAAAGGGAAGACTTGCTAAGAAAAAAAAAAACAGACACTTTAATCTGAGCTTTTCAGTCCAAGCATGCAACATTTATTAATACCGCAACACAAATGTTACAGTTGACTTAAAAGGATTTCATGGCGTTGAATTTTTTTGGGGCATTTTTACTTTGCTAGACGGTGCACCATGGAAGAGTAACATGGAAAATTGGAGCAAGAAGGGATTACTGTATGAAAATATGCAATGGTCTCAACTCATTTCAGGTGCATGGTTGGGTCTTTGACTAGTTGATCCACCGAGCAATTATGCTTATCTGAAACGAATATCTTTGTCTGCAGTGCAGGGAGTGGCTTTCTTGCATCTGGTCATGTCATTTACAGATTTGAAAATAGATATATTTGAATATTTTACCAGGCTGTGGGGCAGAAAAGACAAATGCTAAAATGCAAGCGAGGAACATTTGCCAAAAGTTGGACATTTTAAAGGGACAGCTTATGATGGAGATGGAAATAATGTTCAACACTTCGCTTCATAAATCCTTAAAATTCACCAGTTCCTTAACAATGATGACTTGGCAAATTGAGAACCCACTGAAAGTTTGTGACTTTGATAAATATGTAAAGCTGTTTTTGGAATTGTTCCACTTTTTTATAAAATGAAACTCCATGTGTTTCCTTTTTAGTCTTCTCTCTCTCAGCAAAAACCCTTACATTATTTATAGCAATGAAAAAGAATGTCAGTTTAATACGAGTGTATGAAGACGGAGTTGACAACGAGAAATTTTTTTTCCCTCCTCCTCTGGAGTTGCATCCCTTGGGATTTTTCCTTACCTGAACATACAGCACCAGGAATCTCTAGTTATCGTCACACTTCTTAATGCATGAATCACATGCTGCTCTATTAGAGGCTAGAGGTGGGATATGACTTCGCTGCCTTCTCTAAGAATCATTTAATCTCAGTGTGACATTTATCCCCCTCAGAGACCTTATGTCACCTCAGCAAATTAGATGTTTGCATCTGTGCCCCCCCCCCCAAGCTTTTTTGCAAACAGCGCCCCTGAGAGGTGGGTGAGAAAAAAATGTTCAGAATTCAGAATGCACTATTACACTGGCATTACAGCTCAGAGCCAACGTCAAAGGCACTGTGTCACCACCATATTTTCTCTTTGTTGTCATTGCACATGGAATAAGCTCAGTGTGCCAAAATAAAAATAAGAAGATGAGAGGACTGCAAGTGTGATACTCATATTCATATTCCACAGAGCAATGCAAAGATTGCTGTTGTAAAACTTAAAATCTACAAATTCTTTTTTTTTTTTTTTAACTTGAAATAGCGCCGGTTCACAACAACAGTCCTCTGAAGGTGCCAGTGCCCAAATCGTTCTCCCTCTCTCTCATGTAATCTCAGCCAAAAGCAGTGATCATAAGGCCACAGGGTGTCTGCTAAATTACTAAAGGGTCCCTGTTTTCCTCCAGGTACTTTTGGCACAGGTGCCGAGCAGTTAAACCATTCTTCAAATACTTGACTTAACAAGATTAAACCAAATGGGCTCTGCCTTGTGGGTATGCACTGATTATTGAGTAAATGTGAAATGCTCTGACCATGAAGTAACTAGTTCATGTGAACCCAGCTGTTCTTCCTCGTCTGCATATCGTCCTCTCTCCATCCTGCTTAGGCTAACTTAGCAGCAATCCCCCCCGAACATCATCTGATGCATGATACTGAAAGATTGGTATCAGGCCCAGCCCGCCCCTTCTGTACATCACATGACTGGCCTCCTTCTCAGCCGCCATTCTATTCCTTGCTCTCGGTTAATTAAGATTGTAGATGTGATAATGCATTAAATATGCACAGCACCTCTCATCTAAGAATATCTTGTCACAGCGAGGAAGGGGAAAGAAGCATACTTCCTTTCACCATCAGTAGCTGCTCACACAGGCATTGGAAATGCATTTCAAGGTTTCATCACCATGAATTTGTTAAGAGAAATCTAGTTCACATAATGCAGTATGTCTAAAGATATAGGATTTCATGTGGGATTTTTACATGTTGCCCCGGTGTGGTTTATTGCTTCGTAGGGGTTAACGTTTTTCAAAAAATGTGAGCAGTAATCCTGTATGTGATGAAAATGCTTTGGACATTAATATGGATCAAAGCGGATCCACAGTGAAAGTCGCCCACGCCCATGGAGTGAGTCAGCCTGGAAAGAGTGTTTCACAGCAAGAAGAGAAATGGAGGGTTAAACCTCCAGTTGCAGCTCCTCTCTTTAATGTCAGGACAGAAGCAGTGTGTAATTACATGGCATAAAAAGACCAAGCAAATCGCAGTTTTTTTTGTAATGTGCTATGATTCTGTCAGTCTCATTAATTGCTGGGTGCTTTAAAAAAAAAAAAAAAAAGATTTCAATTTCTCATGACCTGAGCCCAAAACTACAGTCCTGTCAACCATCCCTAAAGCAGCTCTGTGAGATAATCCACAGAACGAATGCCTTTGCGTTGCCATTTCTCCTTCATTGACTGTCGCGAACTCCACTTGAGTATTAGTGACATCGATATTATAAAATTTACACGTAATTGCAACCTAGCTCTACTTTGCTCTTGATTCAATTTAAAACAGATTGCTCAGCGTGAACATATTGGTTAAACAATTTTCCTTTTAAACTCGATGTCAAGTCGCTTAAAAAGTTTAAAGTTAACTTCTCCATATTTCAGTGAAACTGAAACACCGTGGGACATTTTGTCAATAGTAGATGCAGCTTACCCGAAGATTAAACTGAATGCTGCTATTAGATTAGACATTTACTCTAATAGTCTACAAGTGTTAGAAAGAATGAACAATTGGAGGAGTAACTTTCCTATATGAGCAGTCATTTCAGCAGATAAGGACAGAAATGCAGGTTTTTCATTTTTAAATATGTAATATACATTATCTTTCTTTCTGTGTGCTCAGGCTCAACCTGCATCGTTATCTGACAGTCATGTAATCCAAGTATTTTTCCAGTGACTAAGACTTTCTTGCCAAACAGTTGCATGTATTATACAAGATCTCATAGAGAAAAACTCATTGGTAAATTTATTCGGTAAGCCTTGCTCATATCGGGTTGGACCCTCCTTTTGCTTTCAGAAAATCCTTAGTTCTTCATTGCACAGATTCAACAAGGTGTCAGAAACATTCCTCCGAGGTTTTGGTCCATTTTGAGATGATAGCCTCACCCATTGCCTGCACATCCATGACGTAAATCTCCTGCACCGCCACATTCTAGAGATGCTCTGTCGCACTGAGATCTGGCGACTGTGGAGGCCATTTGAGTACAGTGAACTCAAGAAAGCATTTGAGAGCTTTACTATGAAGCTCATAAGAGAACTCCAGGTACACAAATGCAAGTATACTAGGAATACTAATACACTAGGAATGCCAGGAACTCGGAATTTACTAAACGGAGGGGAAACGAGACACTTGGAAGACACAAAGCATGGGAACCATGAGGGAGATCATGATAAAGGACAAAGGGAGAGAGAGATAATATAGAGGCAAGATGTCAAGGGAACTGGCAACAGGTGGAAACCATGGCTGAACAGAATCTGTCTAAGGAGACAGAGAAAGTGAAACTGAACATGATATAATGGGACAAGAATCCAGGAGTAAAACAGGAAGTAGTTAACACAACGGCCAGAACTTAGACATACTAACTTGACAGAACTAAACAGGGAACCCAGAAAACCATGGAGGCAAGACACGGAGACAACCCAGAGACGGAGATACAACTAGGGAGGAAGAGGAACACAAAGGGAACCAAGGACAAGACGGAGTTCCTTAAGTACTACACAAATAAGAAACAATAAAAAAGCTAAGCAAACCAGGAATCTCATAATATCAAAACAACTAGAGTAGAGAGTCCAGGAACTCAGGAAGCTGGAAAAACAGACCCAGGACCATGACATACACAGGTAGGCTATAGAGTTAAGCGTGCCAGCAAGGAGTACTCACGCATGCTGTGGTCAGTTAAACTTTGACTGCTGTGCTCTGTGACATACCTTTACACGACCAATAGAAACAAAGCCTATTGTACAGCTGCACTAAGATCAACCACACGATGAAGGAAAACATTCTGTGATTATCCGAGTTCGGTGAACTTTTCAACTCAGGTTTACGTGCATATATAGGGACCTCCAGCACCTTTAGTAAATCATTCCTTTCAACGGCTCTGGGGACCTCGGGAGGAAAGCAGTGTTGTGGAAACGACACACTCTTCACTAGTAAGGATAGTTACTTTTTTTTATTAAACCTTTGAACATATAAAATCAGAGATATGCATGTTTTGAAATGACAAGGAGCACGCACAACAAGTACACGTAGAGCGGTCTCAAAAAAAAAAAAGAGACAGCAGACAAGCTAAGCGCAGCGGCCAGCGCAAGACACATTTTGGGTCCTTTGCTCTAGCTAGCGGTCAGTGCAGTGCATGCTGTGTCCTATGTGATAGGGCCTTAACAGTGTATATAAAGCAATGTGGAGAGAATGCCAAGCATTTTATAGCTGCAGTGTGTTACACGTGATGTTTTTAGTTACTTTAACCATAGTTACATTTTAGCTGAGCTAGAATTACTGTTACAACTAGAAATTACTTTATTAGATTTTAATTTAAAAAAAAAGAATAATTACACTGAGATTATTGAGCTTTCTTTGATCTAGTTTTAGATGAAAGACTGAAAGACTGCTCTTATTGCATGATGTGACTTGAGTTGCTATCAAAGTGGGAAACAGACGCTTTGACAACATTACTGCAAAGCTTCTAATGCCTGTGAAAAGATGTTGTATGAAAAGGGAATAGTGAATCAGCATCAGCTGGAATAATTGAGTATCAAGGGCCTCAGTGGAATAATAATGCATTGAAACAATGTGGCTGCCATTTATATTGCAGGGGGAAGTGTAGAGAGAATATGAGTGCGTCTAAAGGAACAGATTTGCCATTATGGCCCCTGACATTTAGTTAGCCACCAATCATTGCCATTTGTGTGTGTGTGAGTGTGTGAGTGTGTGAATATCTTTGTCCAAGTGCTTGTAAATTTTTCTCATGATGAGGTGTTTGTATGCATGCAGCAATATATATATATATATATATATATATATATATATACACACACTTATACAACTGCATGCACGTGTGCATGCGTGTGTAGTTAGTTGTGCGTTTGCATGAGCCTAAAGTGAATCCTCATTACGAAAATGGCTGATATTAGCCATTGTTAATTAAAATGAGTGAGGTTAAAGGTCAGCCACTCAGCTCTCACATCTGTCTTCTCTAGAGAATAGAGAATAGAGGCAGCTTGAGTGGAGAAAATTTTCATTCTGAGCCTTGAACAGTATTCGCAGGTAAAACAGCTTAACATGAAAATACCTTAAAATGACTTTTTTTTTTTTTTTAAATCTAAGATTCTGCATGATCTATTATGCAAAAATGTAATTGCCTTGTGCATGCTGGTTTTAATTTATTCACAATAAAAAAATGGAGTGATGTTTATTTTTATACTTTTCGTACTCTGAAATTCATGCGCTGTATAGCTTTATGCTCCAGATTATAGTAATGGGTTTGCTTTCACCGAAAACCACAAAATGTAGATTTACTCCCCGTACATTTTCTTGGATGGTGTCCCACTTCAATTATCCTCCGTTTTTTGTTTTTTTTTATGTGTTCTCTGCATGCCTGTACTTGTGGATAACATTAGATTAATGGGCAGGAAAAATAAATCTCTGCTGTCACTCATTGTTGCCAATAGCCGTAAATATTCAATAAATTACCTCGAGTCATGAACGTGCACAGACACTCCAGCTTAGATAACACTCAGCTTATAACTTTAATGTCGGGAAGGCCAAAATTGTTTAAAAAAAAAAAAGTTGATTATTTGAGCAAAACATTGCACGAGTCAACATGCGTAGATGTATAATTTAATTAAAATATAATAGAAATAAACTTGAAAAGTGATTTCATGAATCATAGGTTGCTGTATCTTTTTAAATCATGCCTTTATTTACTTCTGGTGAAGCAGGAACTTGGCCTTTATTTGAACCAAGACCTAATTAGGCTTTAATTCCAGTTTCTTCTCTCTTAACTGTTAATTGTGTCTTATTCAAGTAAAAAGCCTCGCTGCTAACTCTCAGTGCCTTTTGTCTTTAATTAGCTTCTTTTTTTTTTTTTTTAAACTTCCTTCATGTCTAGCGGTTGTCATGGTGAGTTCAGAATGTTTTACATTTTCACAGCATTTGTGTTGGAACAATATAGGCATACCACGCTAGAAGAATTAGCAGACTGAATTCCCTATTATGTCTCCACATCATCATCTCGTTTGACGTGGGTGATGTTGTTCATCTTGTCTCTGTCTCGTTAGGTGCAATAAAATCATGATTTAAGACTTCTGAGAACCTTTGAGTTTGTTGAGTTGTCAAAATTATTCGCTTGTTGTTATCTTCTCTTGCTGTTCTTTGTTTTTCTTTTCTTTTTTAAATTTAGGCTGTGACACATTATTATTGTCATTTACAATATTCCCACTTACAAACCTCAGATTAGTCTGTTTTTTTTTTTTTCCATTGCAGGAAGTAGGGATTAATGATTAAATATACTCAACAAAAATATAAACGCAACACCTTTGTTTCTGCTCCGATTTTCCATGAGATGGACTTAAAGATCTCAAATTCATTCCAGATACACAATATTACCATTTCTCTCAAACATTGTTCACAAATCAGTCTAAATGTGTGATAGTGAGCACTTCTGCTTTGCTGAGATAATCCATCCCACCTCACAGTTGTGCCACATCAAGATGCTGATCTGACATCATGAGTAGTGCACAGGTGTACCTTATACTGCCCACA
>VVHJ01056401.1:0-19458 GCA_015107715.1 Tylochromis polylepis
AAAGTTTTGACATAAAAGGGAGTTTGGAAATAGGTCTATAATGTTGATGTAGTGTTGGATACAGGTTGGGATTTTTGAGCCTTGGTTCCACAATAGCATGTTTAAAAAAGCTGGGGGATACCCCAGTCTGAAGAGAAACATTACAAAGGTTTACAACCCAAGGACCAATAGTATCAAAGGCGCTGATGAAAAGCTTAGTGGGGAGAATATCTGAGGGGCTTAAAGACGGCATCATTTTGTCCATCAGGGCTGCTATTTCATCAAATGTCACAGTTGTAAAAGTTGACCAGGAGTGCGAAGGGGGTTCCTCACTAGCAGAACAAGAACGCTTTGGAGAGATTTTAGCATTGATTTCTTTGATCTTATCAACAAAAAATCAAAAGAGTTTGTTAGTGTCTGCTTTAGAGTGCACATTTAGCGGTACCACATCTGGGGACACAATAGCACTGATTTTGTCAAAAAGAATCTTGGAATTTCTCTTGTTTTTTGATATGAGTCTAGAAAAATATTCTGATCTGACATTTTTCACCATATCATTTAAGGAGAGCATGAGATCTCTAAGATGGAGCCTGTGTACTTCCATTTCGTTCCACTTTGCAGCATAGTCTCCTTAGGTTTAAGATAGACTCATTTATCCAAGGGCATGTCTTTTCTTGTGAGATAGAGCTTGTTTTAATAGGTGCCACTTGATCCAAAATGGATGAATGTTCTCTGTTAAAGGACTGGATAAGAGTGTTTACATCATTTCCATTAGATAGTAGAGAACTGTCAAACATGACAGAGAACCTCTCAGCAGTGGTCTCAGTTATTATGCGTCTATGAGTTTTTGATTTCAAGAGTGTTTGTTTAGAACTAAAATTGAGGTAAAAAAAAGACACAGTTATGATCACTCAAATGTACGTCCTCGACAAACACATTGCTAATGTTGAGGCCCAAAGAAAAGACAAAGTCCAAGGTATGGCCTTTGAGATGGGTTGATCCAGAAACATGTTGGACAAAGTTAGAAGAACCAGCTATAGATAAAAGTTCAGCTATTGAGTTTGATGAGGTATCATCAATACGAATGTTAAAGTCCCCAAGAATCAAAACTTTCTCCAGCTTGATAATAGAAAATAAGAAGTCTGTAAAATCCTTTAAGAACACAGTAGCAGGGCCAGGAGGGCGATAAATTAAAGCACAATAAAACATGTTCGTAGAGCCAACCTTAATTGTTTGCGACTCAAAAAAATTGTTTTCAGTTTGCATACCTCTGCATGTGTAACTGTCCTTAAACACAACAGTAAGTCCTCCACCACGGCGACCTAAATGGGGGGCGCCCAGATAGAAGCAGCCAACAGGGCACAGTTCATTTAGGTGAATAAACTCACCATCCCTCTCCCATGTTTCCGTGAGAAATAGAAAATCCAAGTTTTTTCTTGTGAAAATCTCATTAAGGGAGAAGGATTTGTTGGCGATGGAGTGAGTGTTCAAAAGGGCAGTCTGACTAAATGCTGGCAGCACAGGTTTCACATCAGCTGGTCGTAGTGAAACTGACAGCAAACACTTTGTCCGATCACGTGGTCTCCAGCTGCGCCACGGAACCAGCGGGACCAGCCACTGGTTTTGCGATGCAAGTTGCAAGGACACAGCAGTAAGGAGATAATCGACAGAATCCAGAACATCAGACGAGAACGACCCAGGCTGCAGTGGCTGTGAGTACACGTTTCCAACCAAATCTGGAAGGGTAACCAGCAGCAAAAACTGGGGACGCCTCCAGTCCAGTCGGAGAATCTCTGATCTGGAGGCTCGTCTAATATGTACCTGGATGCCGGTGCTACAGCCTCTTTTCCTCAATTTCTTCTTAGGATTTCCTGAGGCACGTTTTGTAAGTAGCAAGAAGTATTCCAGTGAGGAAAAGAAGCACACAAATGGTGGGGGGAAAGTTTTCTTATAACTTTCCCAATAATCATAAAGGCGTTCCACAGACACTTTGATATGGAGCAGAGAAGAACGATCATTAATCACAGCAGTACAGGTGCATTTATTAAAAGACAAGGCTGATATAATAGCATAAAATACAATAGTAGATCGCAGACAGGCAGAAGTCAAGCTGAGCACAGGTGCCATCTTGCCTGACACACTACTTAACTCAATGAGTTAAGCAGCAGCAGAATCAACCCAAATCTTCTCTGCCAATGCTAAACAGTTTATTCTGCTGTTGACTCTACTTTTGAGCTCTGGTACCCAAGATTCTGACAGTCAGGTGTGTGACTGGTGCCTAATTAAAAGCAACTGTAAGCAGGGACCATGCTACAGTGCTCAATTGGTGCCTGCTCCAAGCATGCCACATTTGACTAATCTTGATAGGGACCTTACCAACCTGAAGCTGGTATTCCATAGAACCAAGTTCAATTCAATTTATTTCAATTCTTTCTTCTTTTTTTTTAAATAGCACCAAATCACAACAACAGTCACGCGCATACTCTTCATTATTTGGAGTGAGCCCCAGAACCATCTCTAAATTGAAGGCCAAGTTATACATAATGGGGGATGTCAGAAAGAGGCCACATCCCAAGAAGATGGCACAACAAGAAGACAGTTTCCTCACCCTGTCAGCAGTAGGCAGTCTTTTACAGATTTGCATTCAAGGTTTACAGGACGATATGGCTGACGGCTCTTTATTGACATAATCCTTTGCTTGTTGATCTGTATTGCCTTGATGTTCTCAGAGATAAACACATGCATGAATGAATGTATTATTATTTGGTTAATAGGCATACATCACTCACTCCCCCAACTCCCTCATTGGGTGTGCTGATTTTTGAACTGCCAATTTGCACTGTTATTGGTAGAATGATGATTATTACTATGATTAGATCACCCTACAATTGTAGCATCACAGTAATTAGACCCAGTATATCTGTCCTATAGCCTATAAAATGGAACACATATTCTTTCATGTTTACCTGCTAGATAGTGGTCCAATGTAGATCTTTTTTGTTCTTATTTGGGATTCCTGTGTAAAAGTAAAATTCTGCCTATCATTTATCCCAGCTGACCCAAAGTGAACATTCATTTATGGTAATCCTAAAGGCTGCAATAGAAAAATACAATTTCACTGACTATAACTCATAATCTTTATTAAGAGAGTTTATATAAATCTATGTTCTTCTTCCATGGCAACAACTGACAATAAGCAGATTTTATAAAATGATGTGCCATCATTTTATTCTTCTTCGCAGGACTTCGTGGTCTAATGCTGGCAGTGATTTTAGCTGCTCTTATGTCATCCCTGACTTCCATCTTTAATAGCAGCTCTACTCTGTTTACACTGGACCTCTACCACAAAGCCAGGCCTAAAGCTTCTGAGTTGGAACTTATGATAGTTGGAAGGTAAGATTCACAAGAATACCTAATATGCTTTGGAAAACTAATACAAAACTCAGATGTTCTACAACATTAATACCAAACCTATACTGGCCCCAAATAATGTTTTCCATTGAGCAAAAATAAATTAAAATAAATAAATAAATAGTGACATAGTGTTGAGGGGCCCAGAGGCCAGAAGGGTTATGTGGACCTAAAAACAGATTCAGATACAGGAAGCAATTGTAAGATGTTCTCACAAACTTTACTGAGCGACAGAGTGTAAAACTAAGGCACAGGGAGTGAATGTTTGGTATGGAATCTGGACGTGGGGGATGGTGAAACAGATGGAATCTATGGCTTACTTGACAGGTGGAGTGGCAGTGGCAGCGGTAATGAAAGAGGTGATCCAAAAGGCTATTGAGGGCACAAAAGAACAAGTAAGTTTACAAAGAACTAAGCAAAGGCGGCCTGCAGCTAACATGTTGTTAGTTGATGAACTGGCGAAGAAGACATGTCGGCGCTGGTCTTAAATACTGCCTGTAGATTAGCCTGGATCTCCAACAGGTGCGAATAGCAGATGTACTGACCAGGGCTCCGCCCAGAAGAGGAAACACAGGGACACCATGAAAAAATCCAGATGACTCACCTGGACCCTGACAGTAGTATTAACCAGAGCCAAGACTGGGTTTGGCTCCAAGGGCTGAACAGAATGTTTTCCAAACCTGGGAGGTGAACTGTGGTCCTCTGTCTGATACGATCTCAGCCAGGATGCCATGCAGCCTAAACACATGCTCCACCAGGATCTTAGCAGTCTTGGATGCTGTGGGAAGTTTTTTCAGGGCGATGAAGTGCACGGATTTGGAGAACCTGTCAACAACAGTCAAAATGGTGGACTTCCTGGAGGAAACAGGCAGGCCGGTAACAAAATCTAAAGCAATGTGGGCTCAAGGCCGACTGGGAGTGGACAATGGTTGAAGCAGACCCGAAGGTCATTGGGTTCTATTTTTGTTTCGTGCACAGATGGTACATGCAGCCACATAATCCCAGACATGGAGACTGTCATCATGTTACTCCCGTTGGGGAGGGTGTTCTGATAGTGTGTTTTTCAACAGATGTGCACCAGACTTGGTAATGGTTGTCAGACTGTTGCTTTTCAATTTTCTTTCAGAGTTTACTTTTCTCCCCATTCTCTTTTAGTTTTCCTGGGAAGGAATGCATCTCTGGGTTGGCGATTGTTTTGATTTCCAGTTAGTTTGAAGGTTTGAAATAAACCCCGTTTTGTTTTGTTGACTCTAATCAACTTGGCTTCCGACTCATGCTTCTGATCCCAGTTTATTTATATGTTGCCTAATTATATGTTACCCCTAAGCCCTTAGACCCTCTGGGTTGTAACATATAATTTGTGGGGGCTCGTCTGGGATTAATTAAAATACAAAGGGGTTTGGGAGCTTTTGGTTATTATTCGTGGAATTGAACCCTTATCCCTGTTTTGTTGCAGCTTTCTCAGTTAGAAAGGGGAGTGCTCAGCTGAACTGCATCTGCTGCTCTTCCATTGAGTACTTTATTAGTTTATTGTTTTATTTTATTATTTTTTAGGTAATCCTGCGCATGCCTCAGAAAAGTGACATGTAAAGTGTGGATAAGGTAGGAAGTTTGCATGTTGGGACAAGGTTGTTGTTGATGGCATCTGGTGTTGTGATCTATTGTTTAGTAAGCATGGTATTTGTTTTGGGTGAGTTTGTTACTGAACCTAGTTGGGATAAGCTGAGGAAGTGTAAGAAGGCTCATTTGGTTGCCCTCGCATGGCATAACCCCAACATTATGATATCCCTATGGTGTCTTCACTCAGGAAGAGTGATCTGAGAGCTGCACTTTTGGACTATTTAATTGATAGATGTGTGATAAGTGCAGCAGCAGGTGATGAGCGTCCTGTGAAAGAGGCTACCCCGCCGCAGCCGGTGGCTGCCACACCTGGGTTACTGGGTGGCAGTACTGAGGACAAGCTAGTTACCCTGCAACGGTTCAATACAGACTCTGATGAGTCATCTCTAGGTTCTAGATTAGATGGAAGGGTAAAACTGTGTCTTACCATGGAGAAGGAAAGAGAGGAGTGGGAGTTTCAGCTCAGCAGGGAGTTGAAATTGAAAAGGCTAGAAGCTGAAATGGCACTTAAAATGTGTGAGTTGGAGTTGCAAAGGGACTCAGCCGAGGCCGGTGCATTTGCTCATGAACTGACCGTGGCTCACTCCACCCGTGCATTTGATGTATGTAAAAACATCTTGATTGTACCCATTTTCTGTGAAAGTGAAGTCATATTTTGGTGCTTTCGAGCAGATAGCAAATGTTTTACAGTGGCCAAAGGATGTGTGGGCAATCCTCTTACGGAGTAAATTGTCAGGGAAGGTACAGGAGGCATGGGCTTCCCTTTCTATTGAAGACAGTTTAGTGTATAATAAGGTGAAGAGTGCTGTCTTGTGGGTTTATGAGCTGGTACCTGAAGCTTAAAGGCAGCGTTTTTGGCACCTTAGGAAAATAGGGGACCAGACTTTTGCTGATTTTGCCAGAGAGAAAGAGTTGCTGTTTGATCGTTGGTGTACAGTGGTTGGTGTACAGTAAAGTGGTGACTTTACTATGTTGCGTGAGTTATTATTGTTTGAGGAATTTAAAAACTGTGCACCCAAACAAATTTCAGTTTGAACAAGCCGCTGTCCACCTTGAAGCAAGCTGCTTCTCTGCCTAATGAGTTTGCGCTGTATTTGTTACGTGAGTGCATTCAGGGAAGTGGTGCAATCACCAAGACACCACCCATTTCAACAGGTATGAAGACCGAAAAACTGTGTTTTTTCTGCTCCTCTTCACCTGATCCCAAATGTGAGTGAACCATTTGAATGTGTGATCGTAGACTGTCCCCGTTGCCTAAAGACAAAAAATGGACATTAATTTCTGTTAATGAAAATGTGTGCTGCTACACGTTTCCCAGAAGCTGTTCACCTCAGGAGGATCGCCGCACCTCTGGTCATTAATACCTTAACAAAGTTTTTTACTACCTTTGGACTCCCCAGAGTAGTCCAGACTGACCAAGGTACTAATTTTATATCTAAATTGTTCAAGCAGGTTATGAGGACATTAGGAATCAAACACATAGCGGCTAGTGCTTATCATCCTGAGTATCAAGGAGCTCTGGAGCAGTGGCACCAAACGCTTAGATCAAAGTTACAGAAATACTGCTTAAACACAAGTAAATACTGGGTTGAGGGAGTGCCACTGGTTGTGTTTGCCATGCATGAGTCCAGACAGCAATCACTGGGTTTTAGTCCAGCCCAACTTGTTTTTGGACACACAGTCTGGGGGCCTCTGAGACTGCTTAAGGAGCAGTTCCTATCAATGGATGACATAAACAATACTGATGTCCTGGATTATGTGTCAAGGTTTAGAGAGCGCTTGCAGACAGCCTGTTTAGTTGCAGGGAAGGCCCTATCATCTGCGACAGACTGGCAATATGTCTAGGGTATACCACGCCACTTGCCCTATAGTAGGTGGGATAGACTCAAGCCCTCCATGACCCTGATAAGGATAGAAGTTAGAAAATTAATGGATGGATGGATAATAATAACAATAATGTGTGTGTTTTCAGGGTTTTCATCCTTGTCTTGGTGTGTCTTAGTCTGCTGTGGATTCCTGTTGTCCAGACAGCCAATAGTGGACAGCTGTTTGACTATATTCAGTCAGTGACCAGCTTTTTAGCACCTCCCATTACTGCTGTATTCCTAATGGCTATCTTTTGGCCACGAGCCAACGAGCAGGTATGTCTGCCTCTTTAGATTCAATCCAATTCAATTTAATTTGCCTCTATCTCATTCTATCCCTTGCATCCTCTTATGTTAAACCAACCTTCCTACATCTACACCTTCACTACATTCACAAATGTCCTCTGCAGTCTTTCTCTTTTCCTCCTGCCTGGCAGCTCCATATTCAACATCCTTTATCCAACATATCCGCTATCCCAACTCTACATATCTCAACTCTAACTTTGTCTCCAAACTGCTAAACCCGAGCTGTCCCTTTGATCTACTCATTTTCTAATCTTGTAATTGGAAGAGGATGTGTAGGATGGCTTTCATGTGCAAATCCATCTTATAGACTACCATCCAATGCTGCCTAGCTATATTCTTTCCTACAACCACCTTGCAGTCTCCGATCTCTTTCAGACTGCACCTTTTAGATAAGATGTAGTCCATTTGTGTGCACATTTTTCCACACTTATATGTTACCCTATGTTCAATCCTCTTATTAAAGTGTGTGTTTGCCACAGCCATTTCTATCCTTTTTTCAAATCACCACAGCAATCACTTTTCACAAAGAATGGAAAAGGCTATATATATACTTTTGGACTATATATATATATATATATATATATATATATATATATATATGTGTGTGTGTGTGTGTGTGTGTGTGTCCTGTCTCTTCTTAATTTCATTTAGAGCTCTTTCTTTTTTTTAGTGCAGTCACTGTTGAAGTTTCCTGACGCTGTTATGATTATACCAAGGCTCAGGCCATGATTGGGAGCTGCATTTCAGCCAGTGGTGTTGGAGATTTTGTCAAAACAGATGGAATTACGAATGCAGAAAAGCACTGCCAGACTTCTACCGTGCAAAATAATCTGGAAAGCATCTGATTAACAGCAGCTTCATTTTTCAGCACGACAATGATCCCCAAAATATTGCCAATACAGTAAAAGCATACTGGATAGAAAAACACACAATAGAACACTACCAGTTATTGACTGGGTTTCCCAAAGCACAGACTCCAACATTACTAAAGCAGTATAAAATCATTTTGACAGAGAATTTAACAGAAAATAACAGAAAGATAAACACAATTTTAAAAAAAAGAAAGAAAGAAATGACCTTTAGAAAAGCAGAACCCTTTACAATTTTTTTTCTTTGTCAGTTCCAAATTATTCAGCATCTAACGCTATGTGTATGTTTTCTGTCTCAGGGTGCATTCTGGGGTCTGATGACTGGACTAGTGATAGGACTGATCCGCATGGTTCTGGAATTCTCTTATTTACCTCCTTCCTGTGGTCAGCCTGATCATCGGCCTGCAATCCTAGCTGATGTCCACTACTTGTACTTTGCTCTCATCCTGTTGGCTCTCACGTGCCTTATCATTGTTGCTGTCAGCCTGGCCACTACCCCAATACCTAAAGAACATGTAAGAAACATTCTATATATTTATTTTATCTATGTTCTGATCTCTGGTGTGTTAAACAGAAGATGTCTACTGAACAATATCCAGGGTCCATATAACATATGATTCCTGTTGCAAAACAATACTTAGAATTAGGTCCTCCAGCGCTGTTCAGTGCATTGGGTGTCAGATCTCCGCCAACATAACAATCAGCTGCGGCTGCTTTGGCCTCATCCCATGCAATGTCTAAGGCGTATAAATTATCAATGAAAGTCCTCCGCCATGTTGTATGGGGGCGGCCTGGTTTGCGTCTTCCATGGGGTGGGTTCCACGTGATGGCGATCTTGGGCAGTCGGTGCGGGAGTTGGCGTAGAATGTGACCTCCAAAGCCCATATGCCGCTCAGTCACAATGTCATGGAGGGGACATGTGGCAGTCAGGCAGTGGACTTCTTCATTGGTGACATGGTCCTGGTAAGAGACCCGCAGGATCCATCTTAGCCATCGCTGTTGGGCCACATTGAGTCTTTTGGTAATTTTGGCTGATGTTTTCCATGTCTCACAAGCGTAGATCACGGTAGGTATAATGATGGAGTTGAGCAGACAAATCTTTGTTGCCAGATCAATCTTTGGGATTGACCAGATCAGCCGGAGCTGCTGGAAGACCGCACTGGCTTTCACAATCCGACACAAAACGTCATGATCAGCATCTCCGCTGCTTGCAAGGATGCTGTCCAGGAAGGTGAATTGGTTCAGCTCCTCCAGTGGTTGCTGTCCTACCATAATGGGATCCTGTGGTGTCACGTAACCAATCCTCATGACCTTGGTCTTGTTTCTGCTGATACACAAGCCCACTTTGGCCGCCTCTTGCTCCAGACTTGATGTCATGGTCTTCATGTTCTTCTAGACGTCAGCCAACAAAGCGATGTCATCCGCAAAGTCGAGGTCCTTCAGGCATGTGGTGGACGCCAAGGTATCCCAAAGCGATCTTGGTCCATGGCAGTCCGCATAACAAAGTCGATGGCAAGAAGGAAGAGAAAGGGAGAGAGAATACAGAATCCCTTGCCTCACACTGGTCTCAATGGTGAAAAAATCCAGCAGCTCCGCTTCACTTGTCGATCTAATTCTCTGCAAGCCGTTGCCGTGTTCAGCATTTCTTCATCTGTTGGAGCTTGGTTGCGCCTATGTAGGGCGTGTCTCCATTCGTCAGTTGTATCCAGCGTTTTCCGTATGTTCCTCGTCGCCTCCCAATATTTGACTCTGAACTATCTACGACGGCTTCTTTCAGCCTTGACCACTTTTCCACGACGTTGTCTACCTCCACTATGGCCTCGAAACAATTTCAGAGTTCGAATTTAAACTGCTCGGCCACTGTCCAATCCTTGAGCCTTTCTACCACAAATGGACGTGGTCGCTGTTGCTGTATTTGATTACGCTTCAAACAAAGTCGACACTTTGCAAGAAGGAGATAATGGTCCGACCCAACATCTGCTCCTCTACATGCCCACACATCTAGCTGTGATGATCACCATTGCTTGCTTGTGCAGGTGTAATTGATCTTGTTTAGCGTCATGCCATCAGGTGAGCACCATGTCTTCTTGTGGATTTGCTTGTGGGAAAAACAGGTGGTTGTGATCGCCAGGCCATTTGTTGAGCAGAGAGAGATCGGCCGGTCTTCATTATCATTGGTCTCATCAGCCGAACCGTGGGGACTGATAACGTGTTCCAAACCGCACCACTCTTTATTGATCTTCGTGTTGAGGTCTCCAATAAGCAAGACGATGTCACGGTGAGGGATTTCACGTAAGGCTTCATGAAGGTGGTCGTAGAAGGTATCTTTGGTAGTATCTTCTGCATCTTCAGTCAGAGCATATGCTTGGACGATTGTGATCTTCACGAGGTTTGTGCGATAACAGGTTGTGATAATGCAGCTGTTGATGGGCTTCCAGCCTACGAGAGCTGTTGCCGCCTTCTTGGACATGACAATGCCCACTCCTCTTGCGTGTTCGTTATCGTGGCCCAAATAAATGATGGCCTTGCCCTCGCTGATGATGTGTCCACTTAGTGTCCAACAGATTTCGCTGACTGCCAGGATGTCCAGCTGATACCAGTCGAATTCATGCAGCAATTGGGCCAGTTTTCCGCATTGGAGTAAAGTTCTTATATTCCATTCCCCAATTCTTGTTAGTGACTTTGCATTGAAGACCGAGTCTTGCATCGAGTAGTGGATGGCCGATGGGCTTTGTTCCACCACCGTCATAGGGGAGAAACCATCTTCGCCACTGGTTAGTTGATCATGATAACTTTGATTTGCCGTTTCAGTAACAAGTTGATTTTTACAGGGTGGGGTCGCTAGCCCAATGCCCAGCCCTCCTCCTTTCTCAGCCATGGGACCATCCATGGTGGAGTTTGCAAAACACAAAGGGAACGTGTAAACAAGTTGCAATTAAGCACTTCACTTTGATTATGTGGATATCAAGCTTCTTTGACTGCTTCCTTTAGGGGTCACCTCAACAGATCATCTTTCTTTCATCTGTATGAACTATTGAACTATTACCCTTGCGGATTCTTAAGCTACAGAAATTGAAGTTGCAAGATTTTTTTTTCCCATTCTCAAACTAATACATTTAAGGCTGTTCATCACTGGGATCATCATGGGTTACTTTAAACATACAGATCTGAAACAAATACTTGATCAGGTCTATACAAATATACTGAGAGCATCATATAAGACACATCCACTTGCGCACCTCGGACTATCAGATCATATCCCTCTCACTCTGAGCCCACACTGTGGGTGTGCACTGAAAGAACTGCAGTCAAAACAGTACAGGTGTGGAAGGTGAAGAAACCACCTCAGTGCAGCAAGACTGTTTTGACAAATGGAACTGGGAACTGTTTGCAGGTGAGAGTTATGTGGAAAACTGTGCCTGTTCAGTTTTGGGATACATAGAGTTTTGCACTGAAAACAATACAACAAAAAGAACAATTCATCTATTTCCTAATTGAAAAGCCATGGTTGAAGAGTAATTTTAGGGCTCCGCTTAAAGAAAGGGATGCAGCCTTCAGGTCAGAGGACAGACAAACCTACAGCACTGGCAAAACTCCAGAGAAGCATCAGGGAAGCAAAGCAGACCATAGAAAATGACAACCCTGACAGTATGTCGAAGAGCTTCAAGGTACTGACAGACCTTGGGTGTCGGTCAGAACACACAGGATGCACAAGTAACGTTATTCCTTCTTTACTGTCATTATTTAACACAACAGCACAGTAATGCAACAGGGTTGGTGTACAAGAACTCGTAGGTGGGGAGTGGATGTGTGTGTGGTCTGTAAACAAAACATATACAAAATGCTGAATATAATAAACAGTCAAGTCATGAATTATGATTCATTAACTGTCTCCCAATCTAACCAGAAATACAAATGAAAATTTCTATATTCACCAAACCAAACAGTGCCTGATATTGACCGCCAGTAATAACACCCAATAATGCTACATCACAGAACACCAAATCGTTTTAGCTTACAGCTTACAAGTGTGTAGCATAACAGCTAGCGTTAGCAGCATGAAATAGCCACATAGCGAACAGATTGATAAACATTGCACTTCTACATAAACAAATCCCTGAATGACATAAAAGGCTCAAGACTGGCCTTTCCAGGCAGGAATCAATGTCTACTCATGGTTCTTTAGCAACGCACACATGCACACCATGCCTAGATGTCCACTGTTGAGTCACTTTGCAAGGTGCCTCTTGCTATGTGTTAGCTCACCCTCCGTGCTCTGGAACATGTGCTCAATAGTGCAACTGCGCTCTCTCACCACAAGGGAGCTCTCATACACAGTTGACAGCCATTCCAACAGGCATCAACATCCACAAAGCAGCTGGCCCGGATGGAGTACCTGGCTGGATGCAGAAAACGTGCTGGGATACAGACTGGTATGTTTTACATCTCTTTGGGGTGGCTGTAGCTCAGGTGGTAGAGCAGGTCACATACTAATTGGAAGGTTGGTGGTTCAATCCCTGTCTGCCAAAAAAGGAATCTTCTGTTAAAGGCCTGAATGTAGCACAAACACCAATAGCCATGAAGTGTTTTGAGAAACTTGTCTTTTCACACATCAGAAACTACAGCCCCCCTGAAGTGGACAAGTGGCAATTTGCCTGTATGGTGAACTGTTGCACCAATGACACAATTTGTACAGCACTTCACATTGCACTTACATACTTGGAGGAATCCAACAGCTGAGAGGATGTTATTTGTAGATTTTGGCACTGCATTTAATGCAGTCATCATTCACAAACTGGTCAGCAAGTTGCACAGTCTGGGTGTTGGTTCCTCTTTGTATTCATGGATCATGGACTTTCTGATTGATCAGCCACAACATGTCAAAGTCGGCAAGCACACCTCCTCCACTCTCATCCTAAACAGAGTTACCCCCAGAGTTGTGTGTTAAGCACAATGCTCTTCGCATTGTTTACTGATGACTATACTCCCATCCGCATCTCAAATTCCATAATTAAGATTCCACAATCACTGGCCTCATATCTAGTGAGCATGAAAATGCCCATATGCTGGATGTGAACTAGCTGACTAAGTGGTGTAAGGAAAATGATCTAATCTTTAACATATCAAAATCAAAGGGGATGCTCATTGACTTCAGGAGGTCTAGGGTCAAGAAACAACATTTCCCACTACATATTCATGGTGAAACAGTGGAAACTGTGGAGAACCTTAAGTAGCTAGGAGTCACCTTCTCTGCACAGCTGACTTTGTTTACAAGAGATTCTTCTTTCCTAGAAAGTTAAAGCAGGCCAAATGTCCACAGAAGCTCTTGCTGAAGTTCTACAGGAGGACATACTGATAACACGTGCAACAGTGTGGTATGTCAGCTGCACTGCTGTTGAAACAAAAGAGCTGCACAGAGTGGTGCAGACAGCAAAGCGCATTGTTGGGATGGAGCACCCACATCTGGACTCAAGAAGGCTGACAGTATCAGCAAAGACAGTACATCCCCTGGACATTCTCTGTTTGAACCCCTTCCACCTGGCAAACAGTTCATTTTTTCTGTCTAGAGTGGTTTCCACCACACTGCGCACTATAGAGATGGCACAGAAATACTCAGACACTTCAGTACAAAGAAATATAATATGGCACTGAGGACATTTTAATTGGCTCGACACAACCTTGTACAATAATTTTCTCCTCTGTTGATGCTGCTTAAGTTTACTACTAAGTTTATTTTTATCTTTTAAATTTGCTTCTAAGTTTAAGTTGTTTTTTTTTTACTTGTATTGTTTTGTCCTAGGAGAAATCCAAACCAAATTTAACTGTACTATGTATAATTACTTTTAAATCATTCATTCGTGTATTCAATCATTGGTAATCTGTAATTATTGTCTTTTATCAGAAGGTAACAATGACAGTTAACCTTTTTTTTCATTCTTCATCTCTTTTCATGCCTAGCTGCATAGGCTGACCTGGTGGTCCAGACATAGTCTTGAACCGCGGCTGGATTTCTCAAGTCTTCAGATCACCTCTGACCAAGTGGACTCTAACCTCAGCTCTGAGTCTGACCAATTGCAAGAATCCACTTGTAAAAAAATTGTTCTGTGGCTTTGTGGTTTGGCTAGTTCACACTCCGAGTCTGCACCTCCAGTGATTCAAAACAGTGAACAAAACTTCCTCCAGGAGAAGTCACTCTGGAGAATAGTCTGCAATGTCAATGCCCTGCTACTGCTGGTTGTTAACGTGTTTCTCTGGGGATACTTTGCCTAATGTGGATGTCATGAAATCTTGAACAAGTTGTTGTTTTTCTTACTTCTCTATTCTTAATTAATTTACTTTTCTAAACTATTCAGGAAAGAAGAAGTGGCACAGAAAAGGGATTCTCAGATACGAAACAATGAACTAATTATTCTCTATTGATTCATATTGTGCTCAAGGTTGCTCTCAAGTAATATTATCTATAAATACCTTATCTACTATACAATTCTCTGTTCATTAAATGGGAAATTACTTTTGTCTGTTAGGTTGTAACTTTTGTTGCCAACTCATTCTATTGTGAGTTACTACTAGATAAACATGATTAGCATCTGAATGTTTGTGTCAATTAATTACTGGGAAGTAGATTAAAGTAGAGTATCTACTCATCAACAGAATTCCTGTTTTTTGTAACATCCTGAATGGTTTTAAACTCATAGGGTAGAATATTATCAACATCCAGGATTGAAAAAAAGTTATATAAAATTAATTACCATCCCGTACAGAAAGAGATAGGCAAAGGTTTAAACAAAATGATCAAGGTGACAGCAATCTTGATTTTTTGATAAATAATTTCTTTAATAGTATGTTGTAAATGAGCGCTTTAAATATCAGTAATGTGATGTTCTAATTGACAGATGATCTGTCTCATTCTGTCAGGTGTGGCAGCATGCACAATGGTAAGTTTAGAACACCTGGAGTCAGGGCTGGGCTGGGATATTACACACACACACACACATATATATATATATGGTACTAATATTATTACTACTACTAACATGCTGGTTAAACTTACACATTTTGCTGAAATAATTTCTAGTTTATTTTTATTTTTCTCTCTTAGCTTTTTAGCTCCACCTTCGCTTTTGTTTGTCAATCTGTATCAACCACTTTTTCCACTATGTTCTACAAGATGCATGAGCACAATGGGAAATTAGGGGAGGGGCCTGTTGCATTAAGAGATTTGATTGGGCAATCAAGTGTCAGTAATACAAATGAACCAATCGGCTACTTTCAGTGCTTGTAAGGTCAGCCTGTAACCTGTATGACTATCAACAAAGGAAAATAAATTTTTAAAGGATTTGAGTTGCTTTTTGGAAAATGTAAGCTTTTCATTCATACCAGTGAAGAATGCAGCAAGGATAATGTATGAGGACACACATACACCATCTGTTAGTCTGGGAGAAAAAATATTGATAATCTGAAGTAATAAAAGCAGCAAAGACCAGTGTTGATCATTGGATGAGACCAAAGATAAGTGGAGCATTGCGCAGCAGGCACATTGGCTGGATTGCATCAAGACCCCAGTAGTCAGTGGTATGTTGTTTCTTTCCATGAATCCATAGTCAAAACTTTAAATTCTGGAATTCATTTCCAGTGGTGTGAATCCTTATCTCTCAGATAAAGAAACAAGAACTTAAGTTCATTCTGAGCCACTCCTCTAAAACATTGTGCATTACATCAACTGGAAAATTTTCATTTGTATGGAAATGTTGCAAGAAGATTAACACAATCTTCTGAAAATTCTGCCTGGAAATCATCTTTCTCTGCCAAACAGAATGGACAACAATATCTGGCACTAAAAGATTCAACCAGGCCAAAGAGTGAATGTAGACCAAGATTATCTCCAATCACCTGTACTGCCATTCACCCAGTCACTGTGTAAGTGAAGATTAATCCCATTACTCTTAAGCACTTTGATATCTTGAACAACGGGATTAAAGATTGCATTAAAGTCATACCTTTTAGCATTCTGTGTATGAAATAATGCACAGAGGTGTATGTTAGCCAAACAGGAATTCCATTTTGGTAAGTAAGTGGTCCATTGAGAACAGAGGATGACTTTTCATAAAAAATCAATTGCAAATATTACTGAGTGTCACTCACTAAAATCACAGGTTTGAACCATTTCTGAGACATGTGGACTTTTGAAAATTGACTGCAATGTTGACAATATTGGGATATACATGAATTTGTCTTTAACAACAACCTGGTCATATTTTCCAGTTCTTTTGTTTCTTCTTGTGTCAAATCTCAACCCAGAAAAGGTACCAAATGAACTTGAACATCCATATACATTTCAGACTGATGACTGTCCAACACAACTTTTGAAATTTAATGAGATGATCTCATATTTGACATACAAAAATCCTTCCTGGCTTCAGGAAGGATTTGACCTTGTCAACCTGGTGGTAACAGATGTACTAGCAGCATGATTGCAGCCCTGTTGCTGTCATGGCCGTTAAGCCAGAAAATTTGATTGATTGATTGATTCCTTTATTGTCACATACAAGCAAATACTTGCAGTGAAATTGGACCCCTTCCGACCGTACATATATACACAGAGACAGGGGGAGACAGGGTAGACGGAGGTAGAATGAAGAAAACAATGAAACACAACACAGTGGGAAAGTAGAGGAGCCTCAGCACAAAGAAAGCACATGTTTACACATCTTACACCATATAGCACATCACTTGCAATAGGGGAAGGTGAGGGGGTGTATGGAGTCTTTCAATGTTGACGAGGTCTCTGGGCTTGCAGCCATATCAGGCGCTGTCCACAGATAAGCCAGACTTCATCGAGTGGAAATAAGCAGTGGAGGCATTTGGAAACGGGTGAGGGAGATGAATGTGTGTCTGTGTCAGTGTACGTGTGTGTGTGCATGTGTGCGTATCCCGTGTACAACATTTGGGAGAGTGTCCCTTCACCCGGTTTTGAGAGTCAACAATCCTCCAGCCGACGCAGGTGTCCTTGAGGGATAGGACCAAAGAGTCAAAACAGTCCTGTTATCATGAAAGAATTTATTGTTCCGTTAGCCACATGAGTAAGGAGATGGTTCTTTGGGTTAGGTCGAACAACTGCCTCCAATTTTACAGTTGGTCTAATCTCCATCACTGGTCACCAGGTCTATCAATTACCCGCTGCAGAGCCGTGAGCTTCTCCAAGAATCTGACACTGTCTACACCAATTTCACCTTGCTTATACTCTCCCTTCACCTCTTGTAGACTGTGCATTACTTTGTATGCCTAACCCCGGAATTTAAACTCATCTACCCTCACTACGTCTGCTCCTTGTATCTTCACTGTTACACCCATATCCCACTCAATCACACAGATATATCCAGTCTTTCGTTCCCCTTCTCTTCAGAGCATAGCTCTACCTCTCTAGGCTCTCTTCCATCCACCTAATCCCCAGTCTCAATACAGATCACCTGTGCAAACATCATAGCCTGCTGAGATTCCTGCCTGACCTCATCTGCTAACTTGTACATCACCACTGCAAATGAGAAGGGGCTCATAGCCGAACCCTGATGTAATCCAATCTCCACCCTGAACCGACCTAAAACTCATCTGTCACTCCTACTGCACACCTCACCAATGTTTCACTGTCCTCAAACATGTTCTGCACTAGTCTTTCTGCAGAACTACAATGACACTGGCTGTCTTTCACAGCATGTCTTTTGTCCTGTCTTCCTCCCCTCACAACAGATGGCCGTCCCTCCCTGAGACTAGTTCTGTTGGAGATTTCTTCCTGTTAAAAGGGAAGTTTTTCTTCCCACTGTTGCCAAAGTGCTTGCTCATAAAGGGGTTATATGATTGTTAGGATTTTTCTGTTTTCTTTGTATTATTGTAAGGTGTTTACCTTACAATATAAAGCCCCTTGAGGCAACTGTTGTTGTGATTTGGCGCTATATAAATAAAACTGAATTGAACTCCTTCTGACCTTCTCTATACTTCTCCATCAACACTCTGGAAACTGCCATCATTTACCAAAGCAAACATTACCTAACCAATCAGTACACTTAAATCACTGACAATGAAAATAAATAAGATTTCTAAAAGTATAATTTGTGTGTCCTTTCCTGTACTTCAAATAAGATGAGCACAACTAAACACAACAAATCACAACACAACACAGTAGACTGTAGACAGTAGATGCTGCGTGCCCTCTTGAGACGGTGAGTGCTGTACAGGTCCTTCAGGGAGGGAATCAGAGAGGGAAATCACTGGACATCCTCGTCCAGTGATTTTTGAGCCATATTAATGACCATTTGAAGTGTCTTTTTGTGTGCCATGGTGCAGCTGGAGAACCATACAGAGATGCAGTATGTCAGCACACTTTCACTGGAGTAGCAGTAGAAGACAATCAGCAGCTCCCTCTTCAGGTCCATTTTTCTGAGGATTCTCAGAAAATGGAGACGCTGTTGGGTCTTCCTTACAACCTCTGAGGCGTTTGAGCTCCATTGGAGGTCTGTGTCTATGTGCACACCCAGGAACTTGAAGCTGAACACACTTTCCATGCACTCCCCATTGATGCTGATGGGCTGCAGCATGGACTTCCTCCTTCTGAAGTCGACTACCAGCTCTATTGTCTTGGTGGTATTGAGGTCCAAGTTGTTGTACGCACACCAATCTGACAGCCTCTGAACCTCAGCTCTGTATGCCGTCTCGTCGCCCCCAAAGATGAGCCCCACCCAAAATTACTCAGTATTTAAGATTATCTACACCAGTGGTTCCCAAAGTGGGGGGTGCGCCCCTTAGGGGGGGCACAGAGCCATTGCAGGGGGGGGCGCAGTATGAATAAAAAAAAAAAGAATGCTTGGACACTGCTAGCATAATGGACAGGTTTTTGATGGTGCTCCCACACAAACGCAAAGCAGACAATGAAGTATCGCCAAATATGCTTCCAAACCAACTTTCTTTCAAGCCAAAGACTAGAAAATATGATGAATCATATCTTGCCTTTGGCTTCATCTGCACAACGGTGGTGCCAAAGTAGGTATCCCCGACAGAATTTGTTTCCCCTGCGTCGGGAGCACGCGCTGG
Organism: Tylochromis polylepis; assembly: GCA_015107715.1. NCBI lineage: Eukaryota > Metazoa > Chordata > Actinopteri > Cichliformes > Cichlidae > Tylochromis > Tylochromis polylepis. The sequence goes on from VVHJ01056401.1 coordinate 19,133, forward strand.
GCTGTCCAAATCACAGACAAACACTATCCCACAGTTGTTTATGTTTTTAAACCCATTTTGCACAGAGAGGCATTTTTTGAAAAATGTATTGATAGCAATGTTGAATATTCTTACACAGTAAAAAAAAACCCCAACAACAACTACACGAAAAATAATTACACCATAAAGATGGTTTGTCTGTGACGGTTCTCAGTCATCCAGGTCATCATAGTCTAAGGAACTTGGAAGGAAAAGCATCTGGACTTCTTTAAGTTTCTTGAAGACGTTTCACCTCTCATCCGAGAAGCTTCTTCAGTTCTAAAAGCAAATGGTGGAGAGTCCCAGAT
>VVHJ01056403.1:0-17327 GCA_015107715.1 Tylochromis polylepis
GACTCTATCACTTGCAAGGAAACATCAATTTGCATTAGCTTATCATTGGGAATGTATGAGTTTAAAAGCAGTTGAGTCTGGTCCAGTTAAAATGCGTTCACTTGAAACACAAGACTACTCAGAAATTATATCTCCATATCTTCATGTTGATTTACAGAACACTGTCAAACTCACAAACTGGGTAAAGTGTAGTGGAGTTGAATATCGTGTTGGGCTTTTTGTTTGCACAGGCACTTATGAAAACATGCCGGTTTTCAGCAAGATAACTTCAATCATTTTGCATGATGGTAAAGCTGTTTTTGTTATGGTTGAGCATGAAACGTGTTTCCATGATCATTTTCATGCTTTTCAGGTAAATGAAACCATTCCTAAGAAGATACTGGTCCTAGAAAGGGAGAAATTAAGACATTTCAAATGTTTTGATGCCCAAATGTCATATGGGTGTGATTCACAATTTTATGTTGTGTCAGAGAGTTGCATTATTTAATTTGTTGGCTTAATGGAGACCTTATAGAGTCTTTCTCATGTTAACACTGCATTACAAGAAGTGCTTATTCTGTAGTCATTTTTTTTCTTTAATTCAGTTTTTTTTTCTTTTCCCCCAATGTTAGGCCTATCTGACCACACAATGTCTCAACTGTTTAGCTGCCATAATTGTTGCTGTTTTAATGTTGAATGTTACACTATTCAGTGCTGTTACACAGAATGTATGTTAGTCCATGCAGCATTCAATTTTGAATATGATATTTTTGATAAATAAAATTCATACATTCATAATAATCAGTATGATGTTTTTGTAGTAATTTGCACCTAAAACCTTTTTTCATTTGATGAGTAACACTATAAAAGAGTTGATATCAAAATGAACTCTAGTTATGAGTTACATTTTACTCTATATGGTAGTAGAAATTTAACTCCATGAGAGTTTAGTTTTAACTCCTATAAAGAGTTGAAAAATCAACTCCCAGAAAAGAGTTACTCTAACTCTGCACTAGAGTTCATTCAATGGTCACGCATGTACACTCAAATGTAGTTAATCTGAACTCCCAGAGAGTTTATTCCAAAGACCAGAATTTGCTGTGTACTATTATCTGCTATACTTTTATCTGTTGTACTATATTTGGGCACATACACAAAGCACACAGACCATAATGAATGGTGCTTGACTGGTGCAGAACCAGGGCTTATTTCTTTCCTTAATGAGCCATGATCCAGCCTGGTGGGTTACTTATGGATTGTTGCATAATAGTGACTGTAAGGACACAAAAGCAATAGCAGGCTTGAGTTTAGAAATAACAACAAAATTAGTTGCTTTAGTAGACATGAGCTCAGTACTACTCTAGTAGCGGTATTTAAAGTGCCAAATAACATTTTTTTGAAAAGAAAAAGGCATCAGATTCCTGTTGATCTCAGTGCTCTGTGCCATCTTGTGTGCAGAGGTCATCCATTACATGTCTATAGGAACGTTTTCCTCCGTACATTCCATCAAGACCCACATATTAATGCTGATGTTTTTCCTCCATCAGCTTCCTCTTCCTGCACAGATCTGCCTCCAATCACTGCTGTCAATTAGACCAGCTCTTTCTCCATGGACTTCTACATAATCTACTTTCTTTCTGGACTGATCACATTAAGGTTTCACATAGTGCCATCATGACTGAGAAGAGGGAGGGCGAGGAGGTAAAGGTGGGTTCATCTGCTGACTATGAGGAGATATCAACGACCAGATAGGGGCCAGAGACTTTCTTGTCACGAAGAGGTAATTAAAATTTGCAGTGATCATCAGGCGAACAACCGCAAATGCAAGCAAAAATTTATCATATTTTTCACATTTTCCATTCAGACACACGCAGCAAAAAATCAGGAACCACTCCTTATTTCTTTATATTTTGCTGGGAAAATGGGAACTAGGGTGGAGTGATTTACTGAAACATGTAAACATACATAAAAATACACCACAAGAGACAAAAACAGAGTTTTTACAGGTCTAACAAGCTTGAAAGTCAACATTTGGTATGACAGCATTTTATTCCTCAAGATAGGCAGAACTCTCTTAGGCAAACTTTCCTGTGATTTCTTCAAATAGTCTTCGGGAATAGTTCTTCGGGTTTCCAGGAGGGCATAGAAAGCTCTTCTTTGAATGCTGGGTGCCTTTAGATAATCCTACACTGTCTCGATAATGTTGAGGCTCTGGGGAAGCCAATCTATGACTAACATTGTCTCTTTGTGTGTTTCTCTATCCATGTGTGCTTTTACTGCATTGGCAGTGTGTCTAGGATAATTCTGATGCTGAAAAATGAGCCATCAAATGTTTTCCAGTTGGAATTGCATTGTTGAGCAATGTCTGATGGTACTTTTCTGTATTCATAATTTATTCATAATTTTGACGAGATCCACAATATCACTGGCTGAAATTTTGAGCAGTCAAATTAAGAAAAAAAGGACTATATAAATACAGTCCATTTAGGAGGATATCATAATGTAGAACATCTGGTGAAGTAAACAGTCAAGTAAATGCAAAACCATGTATTAAACATCACATACAATGTCACTCACTGCTAATTTAAATGGTGGAAGTTTTATTTTCTTAATACAATATGAGAAATATATAAGAAAAAACCTAATACTGGGAGCGATGAACAGTGGCCATTAGTGGGCCAAATCTGAACCGCCAATAAGAAACATGTTTATTTTTGCCATTTCCCTGATTAAATTCTGTTTTACTTCTGTTCTGCATGTATTTAATGTAACAGATTGCAGGATTTTCACTCTACATAGCAGTTGGCCCTCAAATCTTATATATATATTTTGTGAAATTGAATGCACAGTACCTGATTTGTGCAACTTAAAGAAGATTGTATACTGAAGACATTCTCATGGCATGCTGATTAATAAAACAAGAACTGCACTGTTTTTGATTCATTTCTCAGAGAGTTGATAACTCTTTAAGTCTCAAAGTTAAACACAGAACATGCAGTTTTCTGTACTGGACTACGTACAGTAGGACCACATCCAGTCTACTGTTCTGTGACCTGCCCTTGCCCCCTGCCAAATCTGGAGCAGCCACCAATATTCATCCTTCTCCAAAGATCAGCCTCAGGCCTAAGTTGTTTCTTTTCATTCCACTGTCATCTTCATTATCAATAACTGTTTATTTGTATCATGGTTGCGGCCAGATCAAATTACAGACTCCTGGGCACAAATGTTTGATGGACCCTAACCAACTTGTTTTGATGACTGGGCTTTTTTCCCCTCTCTTCCATAAACTTGTGTCTCTTGAGAACACCACAAACCTGCTTCTGAATAAGTGCTGAAACCATGAAGCAGAGCTCATTGCATTTTGAGATGTGTCTACTTAGGAAATATAAATCAATAATAATAATAATAATAATAATAATAATAATAATAATAATAATGCAGGTAAAACAGAAATAATCCCTGGACACTTTATAACAACACAGGATGGGAACATATACAAAAATATACAATGATATATACATAAGTATCAGTAGTAAAATTACACTTTATTGGTCATTTAAATCAAATGCTATAAACATGGAAATATGTTAAACTTTTGAAAGTTATAAGTAAGTAAGAAGACATTGAGCAGTTTCAGGCACAGGTAAATATTCAACTGCAGGTAAACTCAGAATAACATTTGTGAGGGGGGGAAAGGGTGAAACAAAAAAGGTGAATACTTAAATATCAAAAAGATTTGTTGTTAATGTGACATTAACTGTTAAGAGACAGTTCAAAGTTGGAGTAGGAGCTAGGAACAAAGACCAGGGACAAAGTAACACACCAGCTAGAACTAGGGAGAATAACAAGACTATTTATACAGTTAGGGCTGATTAGGAATAGCAAGGGAACAAAACACAACTGAAAGTAATCAAGATGATCAGAAGACCTTTAAATAAGACCCTAGAAAGAGCCATATATCAAAGTGAAATAGGAAACAGCCCAAAAGACACATTACTGAACACAGAGACAAAAAGACTCACACCAAACATAAAGCCAGAGACCAGGGAATACTGGAGGATAAAGGCATGAACATGGGAAAACAAGAAAGAGGAAAGAGCAGACAGAAACACAGAGGGAAGTAAGTGCATGAGGAATTCATCAAAACAGAAACCAAATAAAGACCAAGTATTCAAAACTAGGTCCATAGACTAAACAGTTTGTCCCTGTTTCTGCAGCCTGCATTTGGATCCTAATTCCATGCTTCATGACAACAAGAATTATTGCTCAAGATCCCTGGAGTGACAAGAAAATGAAAACAAAAATTAAAAAATTCGGCCTAAATATAATCAAAAACTGAAAAGGCTAGCGAACGAAATCAAACAGAATGCACAAAATATTAAATATGAATCCACAAGTGACTCAAAACCCTAGAGCCAAAACCAGGGACCATGACACTGTTGATCGAATACTTCATAGCTTAAAAATATCTATAAAATTTGTGCAAGTTGACACATAATTTTAACGGGACTCTGTTTATCTGTTTAATTCTACAACAATCCTGTGTATTGTTTCCATGCTGATTTTTTTTTTCAGCTCTGTCCTCTCACCTAAAGGCAGCACACAGTCACGCTTTCTCTCTCTGTTTCCCATGTCTGAGCCAATCATCTTTTCCCTCTCCAGTGATATTGGCTAAATGGTTCACACTCATTTGGCTGGACGGAAAGATGGATGGATGAGGCGCCAGCTGACGTCACAGCTATTTCACTGTGCCATTCCAGCAGAGCAAATCAGACTCATCAGGGACACTGTGGGTGGACTCAGGAACACTTCAGTCCTGTATGCTATTCTTTTGTTTAAAGCCCAACACAACCTGAAATAGAAAGCAGCATCAGTACTTTGCAAGCATCCTGTAATTTTTTTTTTGTTTATTCGAGGTGTAATCTGCAATATCCATGGCATTTTCTTTCCAGCACCATCAATGATGTTCAGCACTCACTTTTGTAGATTTAAATGAGTTGATATAAATAGCAGCAAAAGCGGGGGGGGTTGGTAGCATTGTTGTGGAATTACTGTTTGTGTCAGTGATTAAATAGATGGAAATAAAAACAAGCTAGAACACATCTTCTTCTTCTACACTTTGCATACATTTATAACTTTTAGACTCTTTTAAACTCTGGTTGAGAGAGATGGAATGGTATAACCTCAGATATGCTGAATAAAATTGGAGAAAAGATAATCACAAACTGTTGTTAAGATGTGGTTATTGCATGCACATGTATACACAGATTAAAATGATTTGTTATCAGAGTGTCTGAACATTCAAAGGCCAGTGGAAATAGTGTAAAACATTCCAATATCAAAACTCCATTAGTTATTAGACATTTTCATCAGACAATGAAATTCAGACTAAAACGTTTTAGAGATGTGTTGGTATTAAAATAAATATGAAGAACATGATGAATGTTTTTAATTATTTTTAGTTAAATATTTTAATTGCCTGGGTGGCTCCACGTTGCGTTTTTACTGTTAAATCTACTTTGATGACATTGTTTCTGAAACCAGGAAGCCTTTAAAAAGCAGCTCATTGAAAGAAAATAGGTATTCTGTGAAATAAATGCATTTACAACAAAAATATTTGTGAATTTTTAAGGTTTGGCTTTTAATTTTTGTTCTCTATTGACCTTTCACACTAACGTTTTTATGCTCCAAATCTAAAAATGAAGAACATAATCACCACTGTACCTCAGAAAATGCCAGAAAGAAGCTTCCAAGTTAATGATTTATATTCATCCACAGCTAAAATAATCACATGTAAGTCTTAAGGTATTTTTCAGGATGACAACAAAGGGCTGCTATACAATTACATTCTTGATATAATCATGCTAAACTTTGAAATTCACACCTGTTTAATTCTTATTCTAGTTTCCATTCAGGTCTCAGGGCTTTCGGTTTCATTTCCAGTCCAATTTCCAGTTTCTCCCTGACCTGCACTATGAGGAGCTCATGGGGAAATGATCAGATGAGTCAACAACATCAGCCCTGGCATATAAGTTAGTTATTCCTGCGATTAATCAGAAGAAACAGAATAACACTCCCCACTAATTCCACCATAGGCCTCTTTGGTTCCGACCGTGAGCAACACCAATGACGAAAGCAGCGACCTACTGACGTCTCAGGCCCCTGATGAGTCTGATGTACCCTCCTGCTTCTTGAGGAATATCCAGGTGTATAAAACGGAAGCAGAGCTGAAGGTAAACAGAAAGACAAAGGAGAACGAGAGTGAGGAAACATCAGAGCAGCAGTGTGGACATAAAGAAGCGACTCAAGATCAGGAGTCTAGGCAGCACAGCGGAGAGAACCTAAGCAGACAACTTTCTCTAGCGCACATGTAAGATTTTCATTTGTATCACAGTAATTCTGGGGTTCCTTTCAGAATTTGTGTTTGTTCTTCGTATTTGGTGGGATTTTAGTTTTGGTGTTATGCCCGCTTCCATCTGCTTTCGGAAACTCTTTACAAACAACTGAAAGTTTAGTTTTACATTGAATAAACTACTTGTTTTGGTTTAAACAGCAATTGGACGCATTACACTTCTCGACGAAGAGTAATGAAACTCCTCGATACATCCGCGCTGTGCACAATTACGCATGGGACCGCGCCAGATGTTTTACTTTCCTTGCAAAATTGAACTGAGTTGCTTTAACAGAAGTTTGGTAATGGTTATTTCCCTGAGAGCCTTTCGAAGATAAACGCTTTTATTATTTTCTTCAGTCAGCATCGAACTCTCACTGCATCGAGAGTAGTTAAAAAGACATTTTGAAGCAGAAAGTTACTGATAAAGATATTTAGACTTCCGGTGATCATTTTCCTCATGGCTTTTTGATGGAGATGGCAAGCGTTTTCTCAATAGCTCATCTGAATTAGAAATTTCAATACCATGTCAGATTAGTTGTGCCAACACAGTCAAAGTATGTGTTATGTGGAATTAAATCTTTAGCCCTACCCTGTCACCGTGACGCGCGCAATTGCGCACTGGATTCTGATGGCTTCTTGTCGTCTCTATGTCAAGATCGGCATCAAAAGGAAAATTTGTCAGAGTTTATTGGACAAATAGTCCTCTCTTCTCTGCAATTGCCTCGAGAAACTGACCTGGACTGTTGCGCGTAATTCCGGATAAAGGAACGATCAGATATACTTTCTGTGTTCAGGACCGAATGAGCATAACCCTTCACCATTTCCATCTTCAGGCATAAAGCGATGGTACAACGAACCGGCCCCCACCTGCTTCTCCTAATAGCCCTGTGCAGTGTGTTGTACTCCCGGACCCTAAGTCTACCGCACACATCCATAAGGTAAGGGCAAACACGTATAGAGAAGGAAATGTACTCAGCACTGTATGGTAGGACGAACAGGTTTGTCTTTAGACTCCTGAAACTTTTATGTTCTTGAGTAAATTGCTTAACTTATTGGCTTAGCTGAGCGCAGATCACATGGATGTGAAACTGAAGGGGGGGGGGTCCTAGGTAATAAATACTATGGGATAGACGATTAACTCAAATTAATGTTTTCATAGCTGAATGAACTGTTCATTAAATCTAAGTATCGGACTTCTGTAATAGCAGCCAATTTGGAACTATTTAAAAAACTTGTTCACAATTTACCACTGTTCTACATTTCGGGGGTAAAATCACAGATACTTGATCATTACTTGTCATTACACTATCATATTACTGACAAAGTTACAGAATTTTTCATACGGAAAAAGCAATAAAAAATTTCTGTTTGAATCATAAGCACAATGCGCATGCGTCTGGTTTAGTATGCATTAAAAGTATCCGGGTTTTTTAATGCGAATGCCCTGTGAATCTGTGCAGAGCGACGAGACACGCAGACGGTCTGTTCACCAGCGGATACAGCAAACTCCTGGGACAGCTATCAGCGCGGAGGTACCTGGAGTCTCTGATTGGAAAGCGGGTCAGGTAGGTGAAGTAATGCCTCAGAAAGCAGGCTGAATTTCGCTTTTGAGAAAGCAGTGGTTCTTTCTCATACCCAACCCTTATCTTTTTATTAAATATATATAATGATGCATGTTTAGGCTTGATAAACACGTGTGCAACTCTGTGAATCCGGACTTGAGGAGCATTTACATGCGTTTAAATTATTTTTGGATTATAAAGAAGTGTGAAGGATTCAAAAAATTATAAATAAATGAAAAAAATAAACAAGGCTCCTTCTCTGTAGAAATTTTCTATTGTTCATTGACCAAAACCACAGTCAAGGACCAGTTGTTGAACCATCAAAAATATGGGTGCTAATAAAAGTAAAGTACAGATTTTTCACCTTAAAGCTAGAAATTAGGTTGAAAATTACTTTAATTTTTCCTCAAACCCCTAAAGTTCATATTTTATTTAATTGATAACATTATTTAGTCATATAATCAAATTAAATACAAATAAAATAAATTAGTTTATGAAAACTCATAGAAATGTTTTATATTTTCTTATATTTACAATTGAAAGAGTTTATGCATTTTGTGATTACATACACATTTTAAAGGTTAATCAGTGACATCACATCATGTTTTTATACATGCTAGAGGAACATGCACACACCCATGGTAACATGAGTCACAGACCATGAGCTGCACTGAGTTTGCGTTAAGACCTGCTGCCTTTTAAACTGTGGTATCACTCTGCTGTCATCTCTTCTGTTCAGTGATGAGCTGATGGACGAGCCAGCAAAGCGTCACACAGACGCTATCTTTACAGACAACTACAGCCGCTTCCGCAAACAAATGGCTGTCAAGAAGTACCTGAATTCTGTCCTAACAGGAAAGAGAAGGTAGGAATATGTCCTTATGTTCACATTTCATCTCACTGTATACACAAATAGCTTTCTCAGTTTCTGGAACTGCTTATGGATGCTTATGAACAAACGCAGCCATTAAGAAAAGAATGGAGCTAAAAGAACATTTACTTTGATTACTTCACTCCATTTTGATGGATGCTGCTTTTATTCGATGTATAAATGAGCTTGATGGTTGCAAATCACAATAACCAGTTGCTAAATTGATAAAGTGGCTCTGCTCAAATGTATTTATACTTTTTTTTATTTGGGTATTGAGTAACGCAAATTTAGCTGAATATTGTGCAAAACACGCAGCATTTGCTTTTAGAAATCCTCATTTTAAGGTTCATTGACTAGACTGTTTGAAGTACCTGGACATGTATTTGTAAAGCAATAAATACAGAGTCCGTAGGATTCATAAGGGTGATAATTTGTCCATTTGATTATATGAAGAAAAAGACCTTTAGATGCTCAAATGGAATAAAATGTTTGCTTAAAAATGCACAGACAGTAAAAAGACCATAAACCTTGCTCAATATATTGGCTTGTGCATCTCAAAAACTTTGTCACTTCAATCACTTAATAAGCAAAAAAAGCAGTACACTCATCAAACTAGAAAAAAATACACTGAACAATTGTTATGGTTTATGAGGACATATGGAAAGGAATAAAGACAAGTCTTTCAGATTATTTAGACCTGTCAGGTGTTCATTTATAAATAAAAACAAACTTGTGTGGACTTTTTAACCCCTCTGTCCTCCCCGATGTCCTTACACCACACAGCCTAGAAGATCCTGTAACCAGCGAGGAGTCCAGGGATGAACCCAAAACCTTCCAGGAGAGTTACGACGACATAAACATAGACCATCTCCTAAACAACTATCAGCTGGTAAGAACAGACACTTATGGACACTTACACACAGTTACTTGCGTGGCCCACATTGACATAAATCATTCCTTACTGAAGCTCCACTCATATTTTATTTGAGGCCATTGCTAATATAGGTTTTTTTTATGCTAACATGAGGTGAAAACATTATCTGACTCCACACAGACACATTTACCAGATAGTTAGTGCTAATGGTGCTAATGGGCTGCCAGTGCCACACAGTGGCCATATTTTTTTTTTATCAGAATTTCATTAGAAAGTGCTAAAAGGCACCAAAAGCACGAAGAATGTCCAGTTTTATGACAAGTAACTTTCACGCAATTAAAAAAGATGAAGCCCAAAGATGGTACACCATTATTAATATTATTGACACACTGCTGTATGTCAGTGCCATACTTTCAGTCAATGCAGTTTGCAGTTTTTCAACATGAATAACCTTCTTCTTCTCTGCCTGTTCTTTGCTGTTCTTTTTGCAGGCACTTTGAGGAGAAGCCCATGCTCGAGTGAATACCTCAAGTCATCCTCATCAAACCATTCATTCAAAAAAACACCGTATTAATCCAAAGGACATTCAAAAGTCAACCAATAATGATGTGTTCTCCAATGTGGTTATATAGCTATCTGTTCATCTACACAGTACATGTTTTCACTGTATATATACCACATATATACACAATGCTAATCGCAAAATAATTTTTCGGTCCACACTGAGCAACATGTATGTGTCAACAAATGAGAGCAGTGGACAAAAAGGAGGTTGCTGTTCCATTAACCATTTCTGGGGAACAACAGTAGTGTTAAATTTAAGAGAAATTTGTCCCATGAACTTTCAGTTGAAAATTTGAGCCATTGACTATTGATAGAAAAGGTTTTTGTAATAGCATACCTGTTGATTTTCAGCGGATATACTGCGACTGTAGCTCTACTGGCCAATATCTAACTTTGAACGGAAGATAAACATGATTAATTATGATTAAGTTTGTAACTTCCAGTGGAAAAAAAAGCAATCCAAATTTTTTTTTAAGGATCATTGGCCCCATCCGCTTTCTGGACTTCTGCTTTGTAGAAATTTAAATGGCCCGATCAAGTTAAACTAAAATAATAACACTCAGTCCAATTTCATTTGCACACAGAACGTAATCTTTCCCAGTAAATTTCAGTCGGCATATTTACTTTGGTTTTAACTAACCAGTACTTGTCAAATTAACTTTAAATGGAGCATTCAAATCTATGTGATTAAATTCAGACTCATTTCATTAACTGTCAGTGAAGCATTGAGAAAACTGATCTTCAGTGGAATAGTAACAGTGTTAACTTTTAATGAAATTACAGCTTTATGCAAATTTCATCAGACTACTTGTTACATTTTGATTTTAAGATTACTTTTTTTTAATTACTTTTCAATGGATAATTTCCCCTGATTATTTCTAATGGTACAACCTTTCCATTCAATTAGTTGACATGTTGAATGTTAATAAAACTCCATTGATTTTTATGTCTTTTTTTGTTTAATTTTACAGTATCTGTAAACTTTTAACATTTAAGTAAAACATTGGTCCACTCGAACTATAAATGAAACATGTGATTTATTTGGTTTCCAGCCAGCGGTGCAATTTGTAAATTTGTTTATTTTGAAAAGTTCAGTTGACCCATTTAATGTCAACAGAACAATAGTCATAAGATTGACAGTGGAAGATTTGATTGATTTCGTCTCAATGGGATAGATAAATTTATTGCTCTTTAATGTACGGTTGTGTTAAATTAAAGTGTTGTCCCAATCATTTTCAGTATTGCAGTCATGATCTGTGTGCACACCAAGCTGTCAGAGAATTCATAAATGTTCTTTTCATGTTAAAAAAAAGGGGGATTCACGGGCAAAGAAGACACACATTGAATGGACACAGATTCATATAATCACTTTACATTATTCAGTATGTAGAGCAAAGAAGTTATAACTGTGCATAGACCTGCCTTTAGCGTATTTAGTGATGTAAACCAGTCACCAAATAAAAGATTTTGGTTTATTTTTCAAAGCTGATGTGTTTTGTCTGCCTGATTGTTTGATGAGTAGAGAGATCACTGCCTTTTACAACCACCAGATCGAAAGTTTTAAGACAAAAGTTTATTCAGTGGGGATCTAAAGAAAAAAACTAAGTTGGCAAAGGGTTGGGGTTTTTTTTTTCATTCTTAAATGTGTTTCAGTCAAGGAGCCAAATATCTTTGGGTCAAAATAAGCATGTGAGTTGTTTTCCTGAAAGCTGAACATTAAAACATAATGCTATCTCTCTTATACAATCCTTTTTTTCCCCTCAGATTTGAACTGTTCTAAAATATTATTGCTACTCTGGGTCAACCAATCAGACCTTCTCAATGAAAACACCATGAATGTGACTGTGTAGATGACAACATGTCGACACATATGAGCATGAAGCACCAAGCGGCCTTTACTTTATCCCTGTGGGTTTCATCTGATTGACATAAAGATTTGTTAGAGTGACATGAACAAACTGGATACACCCTAAGCGCATTTCGTTCGCCTTGTGCTCAGAGAAGCAAGTGTCCCTGTGTGGGGATCCTATCAGAATCTATTTTTAACAAAAGGCAATGTGTTGCTAATGGCAGTCCACACTTCATGTCTCTTTTAGGACACTTATGTCATTTATTTAGATTCAACGTCAGTCAACCACAAAACATCTATAGCTTTTTTTTTTTAAATCAGTCAGTCTGTAAAAAATTACAGACCATGCTGAAATGATCATAAAGAAAACAAAAAGAGCATGCCCCCTGTGAAAAATATGTTGACCACACCACATAAAGAAGTTCTCTTATATAAAGTTGCAATCATCTCAATCACAAGTTAAAATTAATGTGGCATATTATAACCCGTGAGTCCTCAGTTGTCATTTCTACATTACTGCAGGATTACTTATCACACAGAGTCTCGAATTTTTTCTAAGGGAAAAGAAGATTTGAGCAATAAGTAACTCAACACATGTCGGAGAGCCTAGAAAACAGTAAGGAGGAATTTCAGCACCATGGACAGTGACACTGGAATATTATGTGTTTTACATCTTTTTGTTTTTAATTTTTTTCTGATGTGGTTCCTCTCCTAAATGTCTGCTAACAGCTTAAAATTATACACTCATCAGCCACTTTGTTAGCACCAGGTTGGACACTGCCATGGCACAGACTCAATAAGGTGCCAGAAACATTCCTTGGAGTTTTGTGTTAAAGTGAGTTGTATGTGCAATTCTAGCACTGATACAAAGCAGGCTGGATCCTTGCTTTTTGTCTTGAACTCTGTGGTTTTGTGCCTGAATTTAAATTTTGGATTTTGGATTCTTGCGTTTGTGGCATTTGGAGTTTTGTATTCTTTTGCTTTCACCAGTTATTCGTGGTTGGTTTCTTTATGTTAATATTCTCAGACCTTCTTAGTTTCTTGAATTCTGCTCATGGTTATACTTTGCTTGTATTTAAGTCTTAGGGTTTTCAGTATATATTTCCTAAATCTGTTGTTAAGTCATATTCTCTGTAGTAGGTGTTTTTCTGTCTTGTCACTTTTTTTATTTTGATAGTCATCTGTCTCTGTTCCCATGTCTTACTTTTTAATTCCCCATGTCATTTTTCTGATTTAGTTCTGCTGTGTCTCCCAGGTGTCTCCATTCTGCCCCATCATCCCTCTTTGTGTTTATAGTTACTTTCTCCCTTTGTTCTTTATCAGATTGTCATCAACACTTTACAACTTTATGTATGTAAAACTAAAATTTACATACTTGTCTTCTGTTGCTGTAGCTACTTAAAGGTTCAAGGCTGGCTGTAACAAGGTTGTAATGAGAGGTTATTCGGTTACTGCTGCCATCCTATCAGCTTTAAGCAGTCTAGTCATAGCAAAAAGGGTGATGATGTGTCTTCCCAATCACTTGAGGCAACACTGGAGATGACACAGGGTTGAAAAGAAAAGCTAAAACCACCTGCAGAGAGGAGAGGAAGGTGTTTGCAACAAGACTGCAATACTAAATGCTACCCTTTCAGAAGAATATGTATTTGAGAATCTGAAACCTAAGAACACTTGATTGTCAGATTTGTTTGTCTCCCTTTATCTTACTAGATGATACTTTTTTGTCTTTAGAAAGAAAAGAAAGAAAAAAGTTGGTTTAGTAATAGTATAAAGCAATTGCTGAAAACTAAAGTTAGTTTGGAAACAAAAATGATATTAAAAAATGTAAAGGAAATCTTAAATCTTTCTTGACATGAAAATAAACTTGACTGGTGTGTTTCTTATTGTGCTGTAAAGCAAAATCAGGGTTTGCAGTTACACTTGAGTTGATGGCCATTGACCTATAAAGAATGAGAACATCCACAAACTGTAGATATTAAATTCAGGAATTTATATTAATGGATAAATTCCATATATGCACACTAGAAAATGATGGTAAGCTACTGACCAAGTGTTCATGAAAGAAAAAAGCTTTATATGCAGCCATTTAAGTCAAATGTGCTTTTCTGGAATATGTTTGAGTGCATCCAGATGTCTGCACAGCTATTCAGACTTATGCAGATGGCTATTCTGTTATATTTCTTCTACAAAACAGGCCCAGGTATTTTAGGCCATAACTTGAAAAACAAACCAAAAGAAAAATTTGCTTGGGCACAGTAACACTTTGAGCTACTGTAAATGCTCACAGTGATGATGTTGACATGTTGATGATTAGCATTTACACTGTTTACCATTTTCCTCACTGAGCTAGACTTGCAAACATTTGTCAATTAATCTGTCATCTTCTGCCATGTTGCCAACCAGAACTGCCAGCTCAGTTTTTCCTTTATGAACACATGACAGGAAATAAACCAAAAAACATTAAAGATAATTCATTTATTGTCCAGTGATCTTGAGACAAGAGACATCTTCTTTGTCTTCCACAGTATTGTAGACCAAAAAAACAAATACACCCCCCCCCCCCAAAAAAAAGTGTAATTCTCGAATTTGAAAAGTTGTAGAGTCAAAACAAACAAACAAACATACAAACAAAAACACATTCTATCAGTTCTAAGGTTTTGCAAATCAGGGCATAAAATAATAAATCTGGTCTTTAACAAGTCTTAACACTTAGTAAATGCAAATAGAAATGAAAACACATCACTAGTATTGGGTTTTTACTCTAAAAAAGTAATTTATTACAGATTACTTGTTAGTATTCTTAAATGCAATCCAGCATGTAACTTCATTAACCGCTGGAGAAAGTAATTTATTACTCTACTCGTTACATTACTTTCACATTACTCCATAACGCAGCCCGAAATACATTCTTACATAATTACCAGTTAACAATATAAAGCTGAGGTTATAGTCCCACACACTGACACAAATCCTAATGAGGACATACAAGATCTTTGTTTTAGTGTTTACCTAAACAAACCCGATAACAAAAAGAAAATTTTAAAACCAGTCCAAAGAGCCTTCAAAGCAAAGTATTGTAGGAACATACAGTTAAAAATGAAGGCTTCAATGCAGCAAGCTATACTGCTCATCACTGCCTTCATTAGCGGTTGAAGGAGTACTTAAGGCATCACTCTGGGTTCTCAGTTATGATTGAATACCTGGAAACCTCAGGGGTCAATAAGCAATACTGTAAAGAAGAGTGGCCCAAAATTCCTCCACAACAATGTGAGAGATTCATAAACTCAACAAGAAGACAGTTACTTCCGGTTATTGCTGCAAAGGTGGTTCTACGAGCTATTGAATTATGAGGTGCAGGTTATTCTGCAGTTTGGTTTAGCTTTCATTAAATAACCAATGTCACAATGCAAAATGTCACACGCTGTTGCTCGTCTGAGCTTGCATGTAAATAGTTTTAGAAACTGGCAAGTTCAAGATGATTTTTTATTATGTTCAGATACATAAAACCTTGGCATTGACAGAGGGTGTACTTTGTTTTGTTTTTTATCATGACTG
This sequence comes from Tylochromis polylepis, assembly GCA_015107715.1. Lineage (NCBI taxonomy): Eukaryota > Metazoa > Chordata > Actinopteri > Cichliformes > Cichlidae > Tylochromis > Tylochromis polylepis. The sequence goes on from VVHJ01056403.1 coordinate 15,649, forward strand.
TATGTTTTCAGAAGGAATCAACAGGATTTGGACTGGGTGCTACATAAAGAGTTGATTAGTGGAAAAAACCTAATGCGATATGATTTTTTTTTCCTTTTTTTTTTTACTTTACAGAAAAGTCAAAATATCAGTGCTAATGGCTCCCTCTCCTAACATCACACCACAACCACAAATGAATGCATCTTGCTTTGTTGTATAGTTTGCCTAGTATAGTTTAATAACACAATATTCTGATATAATCACAATGCAGCTTTTAGAAACAAGTATGTTACACCTTTGATTCCTATTTAGTTGGTCTTCACAGTTTTGGTGTAAGTGTGTCGCACTAGATAATGGACTGCAGGTCTGTTGTGTCATGTCTAAATGATTGTATCATAACTAAAGGTCTAAATGTAGCTGTGCTTTCATCCATGTTGTCATTCTTCATACCACTTAGGAGACGTCTCAGTTATCCCACTGAATTTCCACAGCTATGCTTTGTAATGACTCCCACTGTAGGAGAGAAAGTTTCCCAGAGATGAAGTTCAAGTAGAAAGTTCCCTCACTGGTTTTCTCACTGTTCAGCAAAGCATCATCTCAGGAATCAAGTAAAAGATCATTGCATAAAGATTTCACTTTTTTTTTTTTTTTTTACTATAAATGCAAAACCATGGTCAAAATCTAACAAACTCTCTGTTTTCCCCTTTCCTATAGCTAAATTTCTGGCTCTTGAAAGGCTGATCCATGGAGTTTAGCAGGCTCCAGTTTTCCCAAAAGTAAAACTTCTTGGTAATTCTGACAAGTTCCAGGCATAGTGGCAACTTACGAAGCCAAAGCTGAAGCTGAAGTTTGCTTCAAAAGATAGATAGTTCCCACAATGTTAAGGAATTTATGGGAACTACCCCCAGATTGTCTCCCTACAACAGGTTCTCAAGTGGCTGTGTCCATCTTTTATGTACCGTCTCTCCTTTGCATGCACAAACATATCACGTCTACCCGAAGTAACAATATTTTAGACTTTGATATGTGAGTTTTGTTGTCACCATCTGCTGACAAGAAAAGGAAAAAACTGCTGTATTTCTAACAATTTTCTTTTGACAGCTGTTATTTAAGAGTGTCTGTGATGTTAGAATTTCTCTAAATCAAGCTGAAGAATCAACATGAAGCTTTGTTGACCTTCTTTGGAGAAGAACAAGCTGCCTTTGTTCATGTGTAACAGATAACTTGTCATGATACGGCTGTGTGGCAAAAATAAACTTGCAAACTAAACTAGAAACAGGAAACAAAAAACTAAACACTGGAACACCTGGAAACAAGGGACAAAGATCACAGGGAGCATGGAGGGGAAACCACACAGCATGATGAGGGTACGACGTGACACAGGGCAAGGAAAACACAGGGTTTAAATACACTAAATGATAACGAGGGAATGGGACACAGGAGGAGAGCACAGCTGGGAGTAATTAAACATGACAAGACAAGGGGAAGCAAAACTAGACACACTGACGAGAGACATGAAACTACAACGTAAAACAGGAAGCACATGACAGAGACACGGACTTGACACTAAACAAGGGAACACAGAGCACAGGGACAGAAGTGACACACGAGACATGGCTGGGGAACAAACATAAATCATAACACATAATCAAAGAACATAATTTAAACAAATACAAAACACCGGGTCACTGACCCAGTAC
>VVHJ01056405.1:0-20116 GCA_015107715.1 Tylochromis polylepis
GTGTCCTGGTGGGTGGGGGGGGGGGGGTCCCTTTTAATTTAAGTTTCAATGTTCTAGAAAATGTTTAAATAAACTAATAATCTTAAAAAAATTTTCCTAAAAGCTTATTCCCTCTGCTGCTCATGGACTATAAAACTACAACATGTCCAAAGTAAACACATTTTAAAAGCTTTCAGCAGCTACTTTCCATAGGTAACAAATTGCTACATCCCATGTCTTATTTCTCTTAATCCATTAAAGAAAACTGGGAGTCGCTTTACTTATTTATTAAGTATTTTGTCATCTACATTTTAATTTCTCAACATAAGACAATATGAAAATACCTACAAATTTAAATTGTGATTCAGTTTATACAGCTATTGATATAGGACAGAGAAGAAAAGTGGATTACTAATGAGAGAAGGTGCTGAAACACACACTGATCACACAAGTGTAGTTGTGTGTGTCACTGTCAAATCTGACAGCCTGTCACATCCAGCGAACAAAAACGGGGCTTAGATTCTGAAACAACTTCAAGAGAATCTTGCAAATTAAATCATATTTTGATCTGACAATCTTGAATTTGAATTAATACAGGCTTGTACTGAACAGGCAATAGCCTAAATTGTATTTTGTAGCTACTCAAGACAGTGGAAGAAGTAGATATGCCATCTTCCTTATTTTCCCCTCATGTCACAAATTTGATCTGTATGACTATGTGCTTTAACTTGCAAGCTTAACTGAGGTCTGGGACATTGGTTGCATTACTCTGCCTTGCAATCTGGCTCTGTCTGTGTGAATTAGGAAAAATAAGCAGCCATACTGGCAGTGTTATCATAGCTGCAAGTCTATAAAGCAGATCTTCAAGAAAACCAAGCTGTGAAACAGATAACAATCAGACAAATGTTATTTATGATTAACAATAACTCTGGATAACAAGATAGATGATCTCCAAACTTCACAACAAACATAACAACAGACAGCTCCTGGATTACAGCAAGGTTGTAAAATTTTGTTTGCCATAAAAAGAAATACACGTGTGTCAACAAAGTCAGCAGGGTTCATCCTCTGGACACAATGACTGTGATGAGTCAGTCAGCCAACCAATCCGCATTGCTATCCACAGAACAGTTCTTCTAGTCTGTCTGAATAGGATTATAAAGATCAGCAAGCGTAGCTGCAGCTTCACAGGTGCTGTTTTATTTTACAAAAGTTCATGTTGCAGGCTTACAATGGTGTAACAATTCTGGGCGGAGATAAGGCAATTATAAAATTTTGATACAATCTTCCTGCCCTTTCGTTGCACATATCCACTGACCGCTCCTATCAGAGGATATATGTGGCCTCATTTTTCCAACCTCCCCCTTACCCAATCCTCAGACCCTAGAGGGCATGTTGCATCCCTGCCACTTCCTATTCATCACTTTTTTCCACAGGCTGCACACCGGGTTGCTTCTATAGACTGATGATACTGACATACCAACATCCCTGCTAGGCTCAGCGACCAATAGACATGCCCCAAGCATGAAAACACTACACATATAAGCATCTGTAATTCCATGTTACTCAATATACTATATGTGGAGTGTACACATGCCTATGAAACTCCTCTGTCAGATCTGATAGAAGATAACAAAGCCTCCCGTCCGGGCTGCCCGCGGGCTGATGTGATTGTAATAGAGCCGCCTTGCCACCCAACAAGCACAAATCACAATTGTGTTGTTTCAGTCACAGTGGCCATCGGAAGCAGGAAACAAAGTAAAGAGTAAGCTGATGACCAGGCTGTCTAAGCTTCAGTCAGCCTCCCTGTGTATGCTGAGCTTGGCTCATGTCTGCTGTGTTAAACAAACAAGCACACAGACAGCTTCTGTCACATGCAAGAAAGGCGCTCTCGGTGGTCGGACGATTCAGCATAAGAACATAAATATCAAAACTCCACGCATGAGTGCCCAGGCTTTAGTATGCATACCTGTCATACACCAAGACATACAACATTTTAAGGAACAATTATGGAGCAAAGTGTCTTGTTAACATCAGCTCTGTGTAGAAAACATATTTATTTATATGGAATGGTGAAAATCAAAGGACAAAACCTGAACCTTTGACCCCCTGTGGACCAGATGTCAATGTAATTTATCATCATCTGAAAGACCATTTCACAAGTCCACCATCATCAAAACACCAGTTGAGATCATATGTATTTACCAGCCATTTTATTAGGTATCTCTGTTCAACTGCTCCTTACTGCAACTGTCAAATTTGGAGGCAATTCATTACATTTGCAAATGTAGACATGGTCAAGGATGGGGACGAAAGGTGAGTCAAGTGACACTTAACGTGTCACAGTTGTTGGTCCTAGATGACTCGGTCTGAGAATTTCAGAAACTGCTGATCTCCTAGGATTTTCCTGCACAACAATCTCTAAGTTTTACAGCAAATGGTCTGAAAGAGAGAAAATATCCAGTGAGTGAGCCGCAGTTCTCTCGGCAAACTCTTGTTGGTATCAGAGGTTAGAGAAGAATGGCCAGAGACGAAGGCAACAATAATACAAACAACCAATCATTACAACCAAGGTATACAGAGGAGCATCCCTGAATGCTCAGCGCATGAAAAACTGAAGCAGATGGGCCACAGCAGCAGAAGACCACACCAGGTGCCACACTTGTCAGCTACAAACAGACAACTGAAGCCAAAATTGGCACATTGTGTCGAGTTCTGCTGCAATGGGTGGCAGGGTAAGAATTTGGTGTAACCAACATGAAAGCATGGATCCATCATGCCTTGTATGAGTGGTTTTTCAGCAGGATAACATGCCATGTCATAAAGCTCAAATCATCTTAAACTGGTCTCTTGAACATGAGTTCAAGAGACCAGTTGTACTCAAATGGCCACCACATTCACCAGATTTCAATCCAATAGAGCCTCTTTGGGATGTGATGGAGTCGGATTCACATCATAGATGTGAAGCCGACAAAGCTGGTGTAACATTGTGATGCTATCATGTCAATATGGACCAGAATCTCTGAAGAATTAAGGCACTTCTAATGGAAAAATGGTAAATGGTGAGTGTACTTTATAACTCCAAGTGAGTTCCAGAGACTTGAAGAATCAACGTGCTAAGGCATTTTCCCAAAATCTTACTGAGACATGCTATGTTAGGTTTATCCTTTTGTCACCTCGCTGTAATTCTTTTATTTACTGTATAATTCCATACAGAAAATTGAAACACCTACAGAAAAAATACACTGAATTATTCACAAGGATAGTCATAAATAAAGCTAGTGTTGTTCTCACTCTTGCAAAATTTTCTAAGACTGCTTGGCCAAAGGCAAGGGGACAGTTCTGTGTTGTTGGGAGGAGGAGGTGGTGAAGGAGGAGGCATGTTGCTTTGTTTAAATGCTTCCTTTGGCTCAGACCAGGGTAGGTAATATATTTCCTTTAGCATCACTCTTTTCCCATCTCCTCACATTAGCTGTAATCAAGCTGTATTCTTCTTTTCACCCAATCTTTCAGTGGCTGGAAGCAGTAAGAACACTGACCTCATGCAGCTTAACATTCATCATGCACCACAGAATGCAATTCAGCTTAAATTAAGACCCTGTGAAGCAGCTGAGCTTTATCTACAAAAGCAACCATCAAGACACACAGGAAACCTAGAGTCACCACAGCACATCAGAAGTGGCTCACACAGTCTGACGTCTGATGCCACCAGTAACAAGATACACCTTAATCAATCGTTCAGCACTGCAGTAGAACTAGGAGGAATAAATGAGCACAAATGCCTGGAAGAAGATTCTGGTGAACTGTTTGTATGAACAACAAACTGCAAAATACTGGGAGCTGGAGAAATGATTATCTGTCTCATTTGTGTGAATTTTGACCGCAGTGCTGCTCAGGTACAGGCTGGCTAGCTCAGCACATCTAACAATAGAAGATCCATGTATTGATGCTAATGCTGTAAATCACTTTTCTTTTTCTTTTTTTAGCTGAAGTTCTGTACAAGAAACACTGCAAGGACAGGAGAAATCTTAGCGCAGGACATATCTCATTTAGAGAGCTTCAACTCTAAACTACCCATTATGCTTTTTTTCCTATGTAAAATTACCAATTACCTTGAGAAAATTTCAAAAAGCCTCAAAATTACATATGCAAACTTACTACATTAAAACCATAATGAGCACTGGAGGGCCTCATAAGATCCTGTTTGCCTTTTAACAGCTGTACCTGTGATGTTGCAAAATAACACTTACAAGCCAAGTCTTAAAGTTAGATTTAAACACTTATACTTTAATATTATTAGTTAGAAAATATTAGAATGGACCGTCACACAAGCAACAAAGAAGATCAAAGTTGAGCAGAAAGCATTTCGGTGCCATTATCTATCGTGGGTGTGACGCCCTTCACAAACCTTGAACTTAAACCTGATTTTGAAACTGGAGCTGTGGGGAACTCTTTCCAAATATAGACACCCAATAATTTTAAAAATCAGAAGCCTGGAAAAAATAGTATCTGTTTATCTCCATGCGCCAAACAGCATCTTCACCATCACTTCGCAGTGAGTCTTTATATTAAATAACAAACAAGACCAGAAAGCTCCAAGAGTGAGATAAGACAATCTGGACACCAGATCCAGAAGCTGGAAAATCTAATTTGAGACGAACCAAACTGAAGAGGTCGCCCGGGGGCAGAGGTGAAATGTGTATCCCCGATGAACTTCCACGTGATCCACGGCATACAGCCAAATTAAAGTATCCAGCCACACACTGCTGCTGATGGCCAGTGTGCTGGAACAGACACACAGCCCATAACTTGACTCGCTGATGCCCTCTGGTCCCAAAGGAAATGGGCTGTCTCTCTCTCAGGAACTCAGCCCAGTTGAGGGGGAGGTGAGAGACGAGAGGAACTTCTACACAGCACGACACCCACCAGCCCACAGAAAGATGAGTGAGATATTCCTGACTGAGGCGGTCCATGAACATTATGTTTGTCTTTAATTTACATAACAAAGTCATGTCTTACAAGTATTTAAACATTTTATTAAAACTGAATTTTAATGCTCAGTTTTATATTTATACTGAATGACTGCTGAAATGATGCTAGTGTGAGGGAAAACACAAGGCTGGAGACAGAGTTTCTCCTCAGAGCTACACTTCCACCTAGTGGTCAAAAGGTATAAACCAACCACTCACAGCTAAAGTCAACATCAGATGAAGCGCTAGCAGAAGGTTACAGTAAAAGAATTGGACAGACTTTTCCTCCAGAGGCCCAACAATAAATTCATAACCCAACCTTCACTGATCCACAGGTGGCATGTAACACTCTGGTTATACGCCACCTACGCTCTGGAGAGCGCTCAGCTCAATTCGTCACAGTTTTCAGATTTAACATTTCAGCTCCAACAAGAACAGGCTAGGACAGGTGGCTGTTCTCTGACTTTAAGCAGCCCCCTCAGTTACTCACAAATTAAATGATAACTGGAAAGCAGCGTGTACTGCCTTTGAGCTACCCACTCAGCTGATAAGGCGCTGCTTTGTCTTCAAATGATCAAAAGCGGTCTGAATTTTCTGTTTATCACTAAAATGAGATAAGTTACCAAAGATCCTGTGGACACATTCATTCCATAGCATTTTCAAATCTTACTTGATGTCTGAGATGTGCCACAAATTGTAATGACCCAGATAATTTCTGTATGTTACTGCCACAAGTATAGATGGAGCAAAATGAGGCACATACCTCCCACAGAGACCTGAACTCCCTCTGCTCGATGCGTAGGAGCTCACTGAATTCCCGTGTAATGATGGTAGCATGTCGGGGAGTGTTATCCAGGATTGACTCCCCAAAGGCCGTTCCCATCCCCAGTGTGCATATAGTAACAGCATCCTACATGAGATACACCGTCATCACACACATTCCTCATAGATCATTCCTTCATTGGGATTAAAAACTTTCAACCAGATGATAATGTTGTGAAGTTCAAATTTAATGTTCTTAGCAAATGAAGAAAAAAATTTATGCGAGTTTTTGTGCCGATCACACCACTCTCAAAGGTTAAAGGAGATCTCCTGAGCACTCCATACACTCAACAATATGCAAAGATATCCCTCCAATCAGCACCCAGACAAATAGGCTGAGGTGTGCGAAGTTCCACTGTTAGCAAATGATCAGTAATATTCCCCCATCTAACTTTTATTTTTCAAATGTGATGAATTTTAAGTGGAGCTTTGCTTACAAAATTAACGAGATCTTCACAGAAGGATAGAGTAATTCAGCTTTGGGTGCAAATTTGGAGCATTAGTGTATGAAGCTAAGATTAATTAAGATGAGTGTGATCATGCATGATACACATGAAAGAAGAGAGCTATTTCTTCTAATTATCAATTACTTCATCGGCCTTCATTTTAATCTCGGGTTTTATGTGATGCTTGTGAAATTATACCTGATAACTTGATGTCTCGGACACCTTTACATCCAGTGAACCTGAGAGAACAGCATACCAGCTGGTGCCGATATCTCCTTGTCGAAATACTGAAAAAAAAAAAAAAACAGTTTGAGAAAATAAAATAAAAACTGATGCACCATCTTGTCCTCAGATTAGTTTCAGAGCTCGCATTTTCACCTACAGGTGATGCCTTTCTCCAAGCACTCGTAAAATCCACACAGGCATATCTGCTGCAGCAAACTGGGGTGAAATCTCTCAAAGGCTTTCACATTTTTCAGCTGTGCCAGGATTATGTCAACATCTGCCCCCGAGCGCTCTGCTGGTCTGGAGAAATAAAAAGAACAGCGTGATGTACAGTTAACTAAAAATCTACATGAAAATCTAACTGCAGAGCTGCAGAGCCTGCATAATTCAAAGCAACTGAAGTTTTTAAGTAAAGTTTACTTTGAATTCTGAAATATGAAGCTCTGCAGAAGGCATGTGTTATGACACCATTAAATTGTCACAATGTGCTGTTCTATTTAACAAACTTGAAAGTCAATATTTGGTATGACCACCTTTATTCTTCAATACACCCTGAAATCTGTGACAAATGCTTTCCTCTAATTAAGTGGTCTTCAGGAATAGTTCTCCAGGTTTCCTGAAGGACATTCAAAGCTCTTGTTTGGATGTTGGAAAACTATTGCTCAAGACCACCTTAAAAATTAAAAGAAAGTCTGACTCCTTGAAGACTCAAGACTCTTGCACAGTATGCAAATATGGGTTATTTTGAACTGTGGATCATGCAAATCTACTTTAACTGGGTCCAGGAATGAAAATACAGCAATTAATAGAATATGTCCTCTTCAATAAAATTCTACCAAATTTTGTTTGAGAGTATCTCTTGCATCTGTCTCAGTTAGAACAATGTGTTTACACTATAGTCAGATTTTTGTTGAACCAATAATTTCATTCCTCTCAAACTAATAACTGTCAGTTTCCCAGTGTGCTCTGTTGCTGCATTCATGAGTTGCATGGCAGCAATAACAAAGGCTTTATTTCCAAAGTTGCACAGACCTTAAAGTAAAATTTTCTTTTGTCCTTTTATTTAAATTGAAAAGCCTGACCCAGTTTTGACTCTTGTTACATTTTTAATGACACGTTCAAACTGAGACTATTTGTTTCTGAATATCATTTGTTATTGCACTAATCTTTGCACTGCATTTTTACCTCTCTGTTCTGTGCCTGTCTCGCTTTTGTTACATTCAGTCCAGAGCCTCTGATGTAACTTGTGGGTGGATGAACTGCAGCTTACATCACCTTTGAATCAAGGTCCAGCTTTTTAAAAAAGTGAAACCAAACATGATCAATAATTCAAAGATGGAAACAACGTTTATGCTTTTGTATATTGAAAATGTACTGCTCTATAGTTTTACAATACACTGAGCAACAGTTTGCAGAAAAGACTTTTCATCATGTATTCCCCGGAAACCTTTAACCTCACAGCAGTCACATTATGCCTCTGTAATTGTACGTACTCTGTGATAAGATCCTATGTTCAGAGGTGCAGCCACTTTGAATGTATTCTGTTTTTCTAATCTACATTATCATAATCAGGACAAGGCAAGAGAAAGAGAGACTGAGAAAAAGAGCGAGATGTGTGGGAGCCTGACTTTCAAAGCCAGTGTCTGTTTGAAAACTGACCTAGATGGGGAAAAAAAGAACAGAAAAAAAGCAGAAAGTGCCAGTTTGATGTGCGAGTGAGAACCGATTATTTTCATCATGCAAGCTTGTTACAGTTTGTACAATGCAAACAATGATGAACCCAATGACGAGTAATCCAACCTGAGATGTGAAATAATGAGCGTATTGATGAGCGAGATGCAATCTTTCTGTGAGCTTAGTTCATGAAATGACACCACTGCTTTTCGTATTCACCAATCTTTCCCAAACTGTCAAATAGTTAAGCAGTTCTGATAAACTTAGATGTCCATCATCCACTGAATTTTAATGTAACAGTGTCAAATGAATGATAGGGTGACTCATGGATGCTATTTGCTGTTTGGAAAAGGTGAGTCACCCAAGAACCATTTGACTTGAGGGACACAGGTGGCTTCTACAAGCAAGCAGAGGATATTACTGTGTAAACACGTCTGGCACCCTGCGTCACTTTGCTGTGTGTAGCTGTTGTACTTTGGACCTTTTGATATATGCTGCACCCCTTATTGTCTTCATCCTGTGGATCAATAGTAAGTAACCCACTAACACCTGAGCTGCATCCAGTATATACTTGCATATTGGCCAAACTGTCTAAGCATGTAAAACCTAAATGTAAAAAATATGCAGTAGGAATTAAAAGAGATAGATAGATAGATAGATAGATAGATAGATAGATAGATAGATAGATAGATAGATAGATAGATAGATAGATAGATAGATAGACCTCTCTGACAAAACCAGCAACACAACAAATGGTGAAGCCAGCCTTGCTTCAGTTTTTCTGACTCCATATTGTAGGGGTTAACACATTCACCTAACAAGTGAAAGATCCAGTAGAAGATAGAAAGAGTCAAGGAGAGTTAATCGTTAAAAAAAAACATCTATGAGGTCAAACACAGAGCTACCTGCTGTGGCAACTGTTTGTGAATAAGGGAGCAGCAGAAAGAAGCAGTACTTTAAATGAGTCCTCAGTAATACTTGTACAAGGCTGCCATGTTTGCATAATCAAGTCAAAAGAGCACAAGATTGAAAAGTTGACTGTTTTTTCTGCAGCATTATGCCAGGCAGGAAAAAGCTTTTTGCTAGGCAGCTGTAGCACTCCAATATAGTTAATGGTCATGGCTTGGCCACCCTTGTAATAATCCTCTGTGTCCACCTGCATTCAGCAATTTCATTACTGATCACACCAAAAGTTCCAGAACAAATTTCTCTCAAACAAAAAAGTACTACACTGCAAAATCTCCAGTGTTAAATTGACACTAGAAAGTGTCTATATAGGTCCACTCTTTTGAGTGTTAAATGAACACTTTTGACAGTGTTATATTTTTAACAGTAACTTAGTCAGTGTTAAAGATTAACAATGACTAGGTTACTGTTAAAAATATAACACTGTCAACAGTGTTCATTTAACACTCAAAAGAGTGGACCTATATAGACACTTTCTAGTGTCAGTTTAACACTGGAGATTTTGCAGTGTATGCATTATAACTAGCTATCCATGACACATATTAAATATATTTTTAATGTCTTATTACAATAAGATCAGCATTTGATCTTATATTTAATCTTCCAGTAGTCACAGAAAGCAGTTTGCTGCTGATTATTACAATAATCTGAGATAGTGAGTGATTGAAGCAAGTAGAATTCATCAAAGAGCCAAATGTGATCAGGGGCGCAAGTAATTGGACATAATTAATAAACCCCAGTCAGAAGCTGATGCCTTCGCTTTCCCCAACTCTACAGCTAAGTGGATCACTGTGCGTGACTCCTTTAGCCAACAGTGAGGTCAGAGGCTGTAGGATCGGTAACCTTGGCGCGTCCAAGGATGCACTGACTCAAGCTTTGATCGGACTCACGACGTCCCAATTCTGTTTATTTGAATGTTTAAATGCAGCCACTGAAACACAACGCCCAAGTTCCTAACAGGAAAAAATCCAGATCGCGTTATTTCCTCGTTAATTCATCGCTCTTACACTGGCCTGAGATCGGTCGGGTGAAATGGTATAAAGTCATTACCTCTTATCCAGACAAATCATCCACTCGGCAGATTCCGAGGAATGTGAAGAACTGTGCGCTGCTACCATCTTGCGATCCTGCTGCTGCTGCTGCTAATGCGGAGGAGAGGGCTGGACCAACGACAGCAGCGCTTATCTGCCTTCACTCACTCACTGCTGACAGTCCTCGCTGTCCCTGCTTACCTGGGCGGGAGCAGCGTGGACGAAAAGCAGCCCACACTGGCGGGTTTGATGCAGCTGTAGTGAAAAGCTAGGTTGTTGTGAAAGAAAATCCTAAACTGAGAACGGCAACATTTTTCAGCAGAGATGTGTCTGAGGGGAAAACAGAGCTCAGTCACTTATTATTTTTTTCAGCTATGGAGGTCAGTTTCTACTATTGCAATTTTTAGGCAAATGCAGGTAAAACGAATGCAGTCTCATACATCAGTATGTCCCAGTGTACGTGTTATGATCAAACTGTTGCTTTGAATTTTACAGTCATTTCATTTTTAGAGCTGTTGAGCTTACCCCGAGAGCTGTAAATGGAAACAGCTTTTGTTGCTTGAATGAGGTGAGTCAGCACAAAGTGTCACTTCTCTACTGAAGGATACTGTTGCAAAGGTGAGGTGGAGGGCATAGGGGTGACCTGTGGTTGCTTGTAATCACATTTATGTTCATAAGTATTTAAGTGTTACAGTGATACAGCTTTTGTAGTTTTGCTTCTGTGAACCACCACAGATGACTTAAAATCATACAAACAAGATGTGATTGAAGTGGTGACTTTCAGCTTTGATTTAATTGGTTTTACTAAAAAAACAAAATTTAAGGGAATTATAGACTTTATTTTCAGAGTTCCCCTATTTTCAGAAGATCAAAATTAGTTGGAAAATTGACTGAGAAGCAGCTCCACGGCCAGGTGAGACCTGTTGTTCAGTTTTCCACTGTCATTTTAAATATGAGATTCAAAGTGATGCAAAAAATAAACCAAAAGAAAATCACTTTAGTTTTTTATAAAAAAGAATGAAAGAACTGGTTGGCTCAACAACGCCAAAAGGCCCGGAAGACCACAGAAGGCAATTAAAGTGCACGAATGACAGAATTATTTCTGTGGTTAAGAGAAACAACTTCACAACATCTAATGAAGTCAAGAAAGCTCTCGGGGAGGTAGGCGTATCATTGTCAAAGTCTACAATCAAGAGATGACTTCATGAATATAAATACAGAGGGTTTACAACAGGGTGCACTGATTGCATTCAAGAACAGAAAGGCCAGATTAGACTTTGCTAGAAGACATTGAAAAGTGTCTGCACAGTTCTGCAAAATAATTCTTTGCATAATTATTTGAACCAGAATAATTGGAAGAAATAAGTATGGAGAATGAGAGGAATGGCCCATGGTTTGAAGCATGCTGCATTATCTGTTAAACATGGTGGAGGTGATGTTATGACATGGGCATGTACGGCTGCCAGTGGAACCAGATCACTTGTGATGTGACTGCTGCTAGATGAACTCTGAAGTGTACAGGGCTATGAGCTCCACTCAGATTCAGGCAAATGCTGGAAAACTAATCAGACAGCTCTTCACAGTGCAAATGGATAATGAGCCGAGGCATACTGCAAAAGCAATCCAAGATTTCTCAAGGCAAAGAAATGGGATAGTCTTCAATGGCCAAGCCAGTCACCTGATCTAACCCAGTGGAGCATGTTGTTTAGACATTAAATACAAAACTGAATGCAGAGACAACCACAAACAAGCAGCATCTGAAGGTGGCTGCAGAAAAGGCCTAACAGAGCATCTCAAGGGAGGAAACACAGCATTTGGTGAAATCCATAGAGTCTGGATTTCCCACAGTTATTGATTGGAAATGCAAGGACATGTTTTAAAAACAATCCCTTAAGTTAATATTTATTTAATTTTGGGGCTCTGACAATGGAGGTCTGTGCATAGAAATGGCTACCTCCTAAACAGTTTAAGTTAAATCCCTTTCATTTAAGCTGAAATTCTGCACTTAAATCACATTTTATTTGTCTGATTTAAATTCACTGTTATGGTGTAAAGATGCAAAATGGCAACAAATATGTTTTTTCTCCAATAGATTTTGGACCTGATCATATACAGACTGCATACAGTCAGGTCCAAAATACTGAAGCAAAACACTGAGTCCACATGCTGTTTTAACTGACTGCAGCATGCCTCTCATCCCTGTATCGTGGATGACATTTCCAACATATCAAAGTGGGAACATTTTCATAATAGCCATGAGAAAATTGGGCTTTGTTATGACAAGCCACATGATAAAAAGCCCATTGCTTTACTTCAGTTACCCTGGCAACAAAGTGCCTCATAGAAAGAAATACCAAGCCTCGGTGCAGCGATACCATCTGTGCTGTCACTATTGTAAAGAAAACTGTTTGTGTACCTCTGTAATTATTTTCTTTTCCATCATCTGATGCTCAGATACCTTGGTACATAAGTTACAGACTTATGTTTATTTATTTATTTATTTATTTATTTATTTATTTAATTTTTACTGAACACAAGTCATCAGCAATAAAAGGCATAAAAGAAAACTCTTCCTGAAAAAAGACTTTTGTCTGCAACGTCAAGTAGAGAATGTTTCATCCACAAGTTGGCTAAATCATAATAAAAGTAGGGCTTCTAAGTATAGTCCTGTTTCCCCCATTTAACTAAATATTTAGTTAATGCCTTTCAGGGTGGGATTAACGGGAGGTAGTGAGGTTTGGATAGTTTGAGAGAAAAACCAAACAAGAAGCAGTCCAAGAGCAAAAACCTCGACCAGGGCAGCTCGCTTTCTGGGCAGTATTTAAGGGAATAATATTGTACTTTCTGTATATTCATTTTGTTTTACTTTATGTTTGTACTGCAGTAAAAATAAGTGCAAATATTTATGTGCCCTTTTGAAATCTATTTTAATATAACTGACATAATTTTGAGTATAATTACTTTTTTTTTTACTTGAGTAGATATAGTAAATACCTAGCATTCATTTTACTGTTTAGTAAAGTTCATTCATTAAAATTTATGTTTAAAAAATATCAAGTGATTTTTTTAGTCAAGTTAATTTTGTTTTGCAAATAATAATAATTATTATTATTTAGGAATATTGTACATTTTTTTCAAATCATTACATATTTAAATGGTTATAACCTCTTATTGTGATATACATAACAAAGTCATAATAAAATTAATCAACTATACTCGAATTGTATCCCATGCCAACATGGTCTTGTCAGTCTGACAACTGTTGTCATTTTAAATAACTCTGTGTAACATTATTATCACTTTGACCTTCAGATCATCTGTTGACTTTAAAGGAGAGGTCAGAGGTCAAATGTCAATTTTTGACCAACAAATCGTTAAGTTGACCTTGGTTACCTTGGTGGATGAAAGCCAAATTTCAATGAAGTGTTAACATGACCCCACTCTACACCCCTACAATTTTTTATCAGAATTCATTCAAAACTTTTTGAGCTATCGTATTTACAGACAGAGTAATGACATGCTTGCAAACACTATCAAAAGCATAACCTCCTTGGTGGAGATACATACATAAATAATGTGGCACTGACAAAAATGGAAGATCTTAAAGATAAAGGGAAATGTTCTGAAATATCAGAACTGCACCCAACATTTGGTCCAAAGTGGTTCCCCTTCAGAAGAATTTCCCCAAGCCAATATTTAAAATCCAATTCCTTTACCTACCGCAAGATGGCAGCATTTGTTCTGAAAAAACCTAAGAACAGATGAATCAGGGCACAAACCTATTTGATTCCTTGAGCAGAGAAAAGGGAAGTGCACTCAGTCTTGTTTTGATTATAAAAATGTAGGAGTCTAACCAAAGGGAGCTGTGCCCTGCACCTGAAGGAAACTTTTAGGTGTTTCTCTGTCTATTTCTGATCTTTCAGTGGACCTTAAATTAAGATTGCGTTGTCAGCCCACATGTTTTTCTTCCCAGTGAGCAGAACTTACATGTCTTGCCCTTTCTTGTTAAAAGAAATAGTTGAGGTGTAAGGCTGAGTTCAGGCCAGGGCATGCATAACACAAAACACACATTCCTGTAATGCTGCATACCACCAACTCACAGCAGCAATGGACCAACACATAACAATGTGCAAAGATGTCAACATGCACTGCTCTAATTTGCCATGCACTGCAACTTTGCATTCTATCAGTTCACAAAGTAATTCTAAGACATAACAAAAAGATTTACAGAGGTAACGACTGAAAGGGTTTTCATTTCCTTCTGCTGCAAACAACATGCAAACAAATATGCGTTATAAAAGAAAACAGAAAAAACTGCAGAAAAAAGACAAGATGCCAGGTGTGGAGTATTTATTGTGCCTGCAAGAGTCTGAGACACTGTCTCAGAGGTTCCACTCTCAGCAGCTCACCTGCTCCTTTTTCCATTTGGTTTTCCCTGTGCATCCGATGGTGTTTGAAATGTTGCTATAGGGACCACTGGCTTGGCTGCAATGTGCCATCGTATCCTGAGCCCACTGACTGTGTATGTGGCTTTTCAGACCCACAGTTGCTAGGAGATTCTCCTGCAAGCTGGAAATGGTAAACACATGGACACATGCAAACCTTATGTGCACACACAGCATAATTTCAAAATGCTGATGAGCATTTGGAGAACTATTTGATACTGCTGGTATATAACTCTTTTGAAATTGATGCTTCACAAAAAAAAAGTATCTTCAGGATTAAACATGTGTTAAATTGTGTTGGAGGTTTCTTCTTGCCAGATAATAATTTTAAGCCATGACATATGTGTTTGCAGACCTAAATTACTGAATTACAATGCCACATTCAAAGGAAGTTGTGTTTAAAGTAATGTGCTCCATAATTTACACTGTTCCCTTCTGAGTATCGGCATTCCCTTGGCGGTTAAATGTCACTGGATTTATATAAAACAAATGAGCACAGAACACCTTTGAAAGCTGGGCAGTACAGCGTAAACAAACAAGAAGCTTGCATAAACTACATGGGAGTGGGTTTAAGGAGCTACATAAAACTTTATATATCAGATAACCACGTCTCAGATGGAATGCTAGGGCAGATAACTCCAGAGGAAATGCCTGAGGACTGGATCTTTTCCAGGGATGTGTCCTTCAATGTTTTAAGGCACATATTTACAACGATGGACTAAAACAGCCCAAAATGCTTTGTTATTTTATTTATAAATATACTCTGAGCAGAATTTAGTAATTGGGGTCCTAAAATAGTGATCTCTGAAAGGAAAAAAAAAATCAGGGTTGTCCATTCAATATTTCATGACTTATACAATTAAAAATGTAGATGGGATTATTCCTTAGGCAACAGAATAAATAACACCATCTGCTCAAAGCTCTTGCTGCTGTCTGGTTTCTCTTTATCAATAATTACTAATCTATTTGCATTTTGTTATATAATCCTCCTTGTAGTTGCATATATACTTACTAAAGACTGTCTTCAACACATATAAATATTTCTTTAAATGTAACACTACACATGTTTAAAAAATCCAAACAAATATCTGCTGAACTAACATCTATATGCCATGATTAATTCAAACGTGGACTTTGATTGACCAGTTTGTAAGAAAATATTTAAATATTTCGTTGATGTCTTCTCCCACTTGATGTGGCTTCTGTTTCATAGGTCAGCTTGACTGGATGATATTTTTGCAATGTAGGTTCTTAGCCACTGAGGAAATCTGACTGCGCTCTCATTCAGCATCTTTGTAGCTGAGCTCAAAAAGACAGAATGTCTCTTTTTTTTCTGAATCAAACCACTGAGCATGGACTGTGTAGTGGAGGGTTAACTCGCACAACTATGGCTCTCCTGGGAGGGGACCTGATTTGAAATGTGAATATCAAGTAAAATCTGCAGGTTTTGTGTTTTGGGAGTTTTATCCTGCTATGATGAGAATCTATCCTGTACACTCACTTTGACAGATAATTTAAGCATAATGAATATGAAATTAAGTACTAAAAATTGACCCAAAATGCTAATTAAAGCCAGAGCGAGCACATAAAGGATATAGGATCTCTGCTGGTGACCCATTTTTTATTGAGGTCACGTATATTCTCAGTAGATACTTCTGACAGACTTTGTGTTATATGGAGAAATACCAAGTCACAGTGAGACACATGACATTGCTGAATTCATGAGTGACAATGTTAGTCTGTGTTATATTTTTAATTAACATAGTAAAGCAAAGTATTACACTACACACCACAGCTGAGACAAACTGCCTTGCACTTGTAGTCGATATTTTTTTGCAGTTTCTGTAGTTTTGTTTTGTTTTGCCTCTGCGTACCACCACAGTGGATTTTAAATCAAACAATTAAAATATGAACGTGTAGACTTTCACCTTCAATTCAAAGGTTGTAACAAAAGTTTTTGCATTAACTCAAAAGTAATTGAACAAACTAACATGATTTGAAATATGAGGACTTTTTTCATACTTGGGTGAAAATCCTTTGCAGTCAGTGACTGTCTTAAGTCTACAAACCATTGAGATCATTAAATGCTGCACTTCCTCCCTTGAGATGCTCTGTCACGCCCACAGCTATACAAACAACCTTCAGTTGCTGCTTGTTTGTGAGTCCTTCTTTCAGACTTGTCGTCAGGGACTGACGAGCTCTGTTGAGTTAAATATCACATTTCTCTTGGGTTGTTTTCGCATTGTGCTTTCAGTCATTATCCATTTACATTGTGAAGAGCTGTCTGATCATTTTTCCAGCATTTTCCTGAATCTGAGTGGAGCTTATAGCACCGTACACTTCAGAATGTATCCTGCTACTTCTATCAGCAGTCACATCATCAATAAAAACTAGTCACCCGGTTCCACTAGCAGCCAAACATGCCCATGTCACAACATTGCCTCCACCATGTTTGACAGATAATGTGGTATACTTCAGATCATGAGCCATTACTCTTCTTCTCTATACTTCTCTCATCCCCACCATTCTGGTTCAAATTAATCTTGGTTTCATCTATTCAAAGAATTATTTTGCGGAACTGTGCGGGCTCTTTTCAGTGTTTTCTGCCAAGTCTAATCTGGCCTTTCTGTTCTTGAATGTAATCAGTGGTTTGCACCTTGTTGAAAACCCTCTGAAAACTCACTGTATTTACATTCATGAAGGCGTCTGTTGATGAAAATGATACGCCTACCCCCTGGAGAGTGTTTATCACTTTGTTTGATATGATGAAGATGTTTTTAAAGTTTTTCTTAACCATAGAACTATTTCTACCGTGATGCACTTTAATCATCTTCTGTGGTCCTCCAGGCCTTATACAATGGAATAGAATAGAACAGCCCTTTATTGTCATTGTACAAGTACAATGAAATTGTGGGTGCTCCACACCAACTGTGCAGGAATAAAATATAAATAGTAAGACAGCAGGAAAAAAATAACAAACAGGAGAAATATACAGAAAACAAAAGAAAGGCACATAATAGAAAAGGCACACATTGGAGAACAGGTTGCAAAAGTTGTGCTGTTGAACAGGTCAATGCATTCATTTTTTTAGGACGTACAAGATTTTTCATTTAGCCACTTCTAAAGTTTTTGCTCTCTGTCTGATAGGCTTATTTTGGCCTTGTATGTGTATTTGTGTTTTAATATATGCTACTCAGTGTGGTGAAGCATCTTTGTTAAGACCTAAAGGGTTAGTTTGGATATTTAGAAGTTTGTTGAAGTGGACTTCTGCACGTCCGAATGTACAGCATACATTGTACACTACAATGAGGAAGCTGACTGAGAGCCGCTACTCCAGATCTGCACCATTTGACATCCACAGGACATGGAGGTTAGAAAGAGACTGAGTCATGCAATACCACAATTTTTAAATCTAGAGCACAGGGTTGTGTAGGATCGAGGACTCGGACCTGTTTCACAGATCCAGTCTTATATTACTCAGCCTAATGTGGATATAAAGTCTCATTAGCACTGTCTACTCCTGAGTAACATGAATGTATGAAACAGATATTGGAAGACTGTGAAGAGAGGCTTTTTTGAAAGATATTTTAATGGATCTCTAAATAATATAACAGTGTTAAATTGGTGTAAAAAGCATGTTTACAAATATGTTTAGAAATGTCACTGTTTAAGGTTAAAGTTTGAATATTTCAAAACATAACAACATACCAGAGAATACATTTCAGTTTCCAGAGCAGCATGTTTTGTTTTTGCATTGTTTTCTAATTTGCCACTCTCTGTGTCCTTGTGTATGTTTAAGAATAGACAAGAATAAGAAGAATAGAGGAAAAATCTGTATTATTGGTAAACCTGTTCAAAGAATATTGCACTGTTAATAAGCTGTACTTTACTGAAGTGCAATGCTTAGTTATGTAAAGATACAAAGGTTTCTTTGATTTTTTTTCCAAATGTATGTGGGGTCTGTTTATTTTCTCAGATTCACTTGACTAATTTGTCCTTAGAAGAGAATAATAATTAAATGGGAAACAAATATTCTTTTTACCCTGGGCCTGATATACTGATGGACAACTGAGCGTCAGCATGGAGCACTCAGGTGCGTGTTAACAGAATGCTACACCTCTCAGAAGTGGATTTCCCAGCAAATTCATCCCAATGCCAGATGGTGGAATGTTCAGAAAAACTGCAAAACATCTGATGGCTACATCTCAAACTCTACAAGCCCTTGATGAACTGAAGCAACATTGTGGAGTGTGGAAGAGTGGATCAAAATTCCTCCACAATAATGTGACAGCCTGATAACGTAATAAAGAAAACTCCCTCGCTGAAACAGATCACATCCAGTGGACTTGTTCCCCACCCTTCTTACTACTTTCAGAAATACTGAAAGTAGTAAGAAGGGGGAGTCACCTTCATTAGATTAGCAAAGTAAAAAGAAAGGAAGCAGAGAAGAGAAGTCTGGTGAACCATGTGAAGGAAAAACATGAATGACTGAGTCAGTCAGTTGAAAAAATATTTAAAAAAATATATAAATACACTTTTAAAGCTCTGTTTTTGTTGTTTTTCTTACATAACAAAGAACTGAAGCGTAACCAATGGCTAAAATAGAGGTAAACCATTCAAACTCTATGTTCCTGCATCATGTCTCGCATTTATTTTTATTAAGGTTTCATTTTAAAAACTCAACACTTTAAAGGTTTTTGCTGCATGAGCTTCAGAAGAAGCAAGAGTTTCTCCTTGAGCAGAACAGCAGCATTGTTGCTCAGCTGTCCAAGGTTGAAAGTGAGAGAAATGAACAACAGACAGAGAACGCAGATCTCAGGAAAGGTTTAGAAAATCTTGAGAGCCAAGTGGAAGAAGTACAGCATTTAATAACCAAAAATGCTACTGAATCTGAGGGACTTGAGACTCCTGTCGCAGAACCACCTCCTGATGAGGTTCAGGCTAGTGGTTTGTGGCGTTGTGGTGCCAAACGCCTACTTAAAGTAGGTTTAGGTCTTGCCACAGTGGTCCTTGTTGTTCCTGCAGCTTGCTGGGCCTTCTTAAAGATTTTCAACTGAAGTGAATGTCCCTGCTGTTCTCTGTGGGATTATGTTTATGATCTACTCGAGCCCTCGAGTTCCTTGATCATTGATATGCAAATTCTCATGACCATTGATCAACAACTACTGATCAAAGCCCACTGACCTCACAGCCCATTGTTCCTTCAGTGGTGCTAGTTTCAGTCATTATGCAAATCTGCTGTTTATAAGGTTGGGGAAACCTGCAGTCAGGTGAGGCTGAAGAAGTCACTTGGATGAGTGACGAAACGTTTCTCCCACTGAAAACACTACGTCCAGATGAACAGAATCAACTTTTTTGTGATCAAACTGATGTTTGCGACACAGAGTTTACTTCTCACTGCGCTGATTTTTAACGATGAAAAAATTTCGTCTTCCCTTTTTTTTGTGCTTGATATCGAAATGAGCTGACTTCTTCTGTGTTTAGAAAAGAGTGCAGTTTTTGTAAAGCAGCCTCAAAACTATTGCACTCTGCATTCTCAGTTGACCGAGGGGATCGTG